>OX442435.1:2454387-2540490 GCA_949361645.1 Spongilla lacustris
TTTCCCTGCTCCACTGGTACAAGCTCCTTCTGCTCCATCATGTCATCAGTAATGATGTCATCAACTGTCACAGCTTCTGTAAAATGCAGCATCGTGTATCATATACACTGTAGAGGTATGGTCATTTTAGTTATATATGTATTAGGCTACACCAGTATCTGATCCACTGCACGCCAACAGCCATTATTACGAATAACCAGCTTATTATATGTAATCATATTCTGAGCCTGTCATAGCAGTCACATAAAAGAGGACTTATGGAAGAACTGTTTGAACTTGTGAGATTGGGACAGGTAGGAGGATATCCAATATCAGGAGTGAGCCTAACAGCCTACACATCACAAATATAGCAGAGGAACTGTAACCATGAAAGTTTATGTACTGACTCTCAACAAAAGTTAGTAAAAAGGAGCAATTACACATCACAAATATAGCAGAGGAACTGTAACCATGAAAGTTTATGTACTGACTCTCAACAAAAGTTAGTAAAAAGGAGCAATGTACCCTCACTGGACAATAATACAAATTAAAAGTCAGTTACAGCCTACAGGCCACTGACTGTCCTGGCACCTGAAAAGAGAGTCTTGAAGCCAGGGAGGATCGGGGGGAAGGGGAGGGATCGGTCAGTGAGCCAATGCCTTGCTATACACATAGCATATTGTATAGTGAAGTTCAGCTACAAATGGGCAGATCTTATAATTTGTGTTCTTTCGATACAATTTTAAAATTCTATACCATTCAACACCTACTATTTGTAACTGTCCAATTACTTTGCAGGTCATGTGCTGCACGTGCAATGACACCTCAGTCCTGCGCCTATGCATGCCACAAGTGCCCAGTTTAACCCACCCATGTAACTGCAAGTACACCATGCTGCATGGGGCTATGCTACTGATGTGACTGTCCTATTTCTGTGTGTGTAGCTCTGATCCTTAATATTGTCACAGGCCTTCCTATTTCTAGCACATTCTAAACCATCCAGTCATCACGCCGCACACATTAGTCCGCTGCACGTGCAACAACACTGCTGAACCGGGCCTCCGATTTTCAGCAAGAAAAGAAAGCGTAAACTATAAAACTCACCCAGTTTTTGTTTTTCTTTTTTGTCAACTCTCAACATTTTCGTTTTTGGATGCGCTGGTGTAACCTTTTTCCTTTTCCCTAGCCCTCTTTCCATAATATAATAACGATCGATAAAAATCACTGTGTGCAAGTTAAATAGACTGTATTAATATATCTGACGCGTGATATATAACGGTACATGTAATTAATACCGGTTAGCACTTCTCTCGGCATACTAGTAGCTGTACGTAGATGATTAAAGCATCGTTTTTATCCTATTCCGGTTGCCACGCAGGGGCAGATCCCCCCCCCCCCCAAAATCTGCCCTTCTGACCAAACTTATGAAGGAACTGTCCCCTTGATGTTCAGTGGCTTCTGTATACGATGGTTTTCAACATCTTAGGGTGTGTAACCGGTTATCAGGTTATTCGGGTTATTCGGATATTCGCAAAAACCTATCCGTTCGAATAGTAATTTAGCATTACTCGGAAAAATCGATTATTGGATTTGTTCTATTCGAAATAACCGGTTAGTGAATCTCCATTCGGAGGTACTTAGGTATTCGTCGTCCGCATCGACAATTCGCCCATTATTCGAATACCTTTTTATGACGATATCCGGATACGAGTTTACGATATTACAAGTTCAATAATAATTACCTCTAATTTGAAACGTAACGTTTAATTAACGTCACTGTTATTATTAATATACTACGTGGGGACGAGATCATATGCAGTTTACATGTACGGGCAGTAATTCGAACTAGCCAACAGATCTCCCTTTTCACGAGTCATGACGACGGACAGCTCCAGCTACAAATCAAAGTTAGTTCGCTTAGTGCATTTCAAACTAGCTGGTTTCTTGCATCAATTTCTCTGAGCTGATAGTGCCGCGATCGCATTTAGGCCTACTTAGTTACTAGTATTTGCTATGGTGAAATGGGCTGCATGGCCGGTGGTGCATAAACTTCATCTGTGGTTCTACTCTTTTGGCATCGGGTACAATGTGACAGTCTACATCTGTAGGTAGACCTCAGCGTGGCCACGCTACCTTAGGTCAGGACACGCCCATCTAGGTATGTGGTTAGGCCAAGCGATTTAGGCCTATGTAGGTAGCTGTGGTTGTGTGCTGAGTGCATCTGGTGTGATGTGGGTAGCTGTGGATGCATGCTGTACTGATCTGGTGTAATGTGGGTAGTTGTAGGAGGGTGTCTGGTGTGATGGGGGTAGCTGTGGTTGTGTGCCTCATGAGGGCATCTGGTGTGTCGGGGGTAGGGTGTGCCTCATGAGGGCACTGGTGTGATGGGGGTAAGGTGTGCCTCATGAGGGCACTGGTGTGATGGGGGTAGGGTGTGCCTCATGAGGGCACTGGTGTGATGGGGGTAAGGTGTGCCTCATGAGGGCACTGGTGTGATGGGGGTAGGTTGTGCCTCATGAGGGCACTGGTGTGATGGGGGTAGATGTATGTATGCTGAGGGCATCTGGTGTTATGGTTTAGCTGTAGGATGGTATCTGGTGTGATGTGTACATTTAGGTGGCTCAGTGAGCAGAAAACCTGAATAACCTAGGTATTCGGCTGGCAAATTGTGAAAACCTATTCGGAAAAATCGATTTTCTTTTTTCAAGTATTCGGAAAAATCGATTTTCTGATCCAGAAAAACCTAAAAAAATCGATTAGTGTTTTAAAAGTATTCGGAAAAATCGATTTTCATTATTCAGGGGAGGTTACACACCCTACAACATCTGCAACATACAAGACATCTCCCTTGATGAATATACCCGTGGATTACTAAACTGACCATCACCATAATGTAATTTATTATTGCCTAGCAATCTTTCTGCTTTACATCAATCTCGTGCTTCAAGCTCTCCAAAGTAATGTTCCATGCACTGCTGCTAGCTGTCATCTCATATTTTTTTCAGGATCAGTATTGCACCAAATTTAGGAGGAACACTAATTTGTTGTCTCACTTTGGAGGTCTGACACCAATCAAGAATTGGGTATATGGATTGGGCATTAAAATGATATTATGTCACTGTTTCCTCCACGAAAGTTATGTGCTTTCCCTAGAAGATGACAATGACGGAGAAACAAATTTGGTCTTAAAGGCACTGGATTGGTATACAGATAGATTTAGGGTCCGCTGCGACTCATTACAAGCATTCCTGTCCTGTTGTGCGCTCCTACGAAAATAAATGGGGTGAGGATTGTTGACTGGGTTTGTGGAACGGCAACATCCATTTTGCTCCCTGAGGAATAGTGAGAAGGTAAGAAGAAGAGGAAAAGGACCAGATGACCAAAATAATAATAATAATAATAATAACCACGCTATATCCTAAATGGATGCTGACCTTATATATACATGTTTATGTGCCATTTTGTTGTAGTGTTCTATCTGTCTAGATTTTTTTTTTTTCATGTTCACCAGCAATATAATTTATTACACGGCTGTTAGCGGCTGGAAACCTAGTTTTTTACACTGTTAATTTACATCCTCTTAGCAACCAGCCTAGCAACCAACTTGAAAAGTCCAATAAGGACTTGCACTTCAACATCTTTGACGGAAAGCAGGCAAAATGAACTCAGTGAAAAATCTGATACGATGAGTGCACCTGTCCTAAAGAAAACACTTTTTCATTCATAAGATATCTACCGCCAGTAAAAAAACTTCCGCGCTTTGCGCGGGAGGGGGCACATCCCCCTCCCGCACCCACCCCCTTTTACCACCCTGGGTCCAGCCACCCCCCTCTCCTAAATTCCTGGATCAGCGCCTGCATGTGTGTGCTGCACGTGCAATGACACCTCAGTCCTGCGCCTATGCAAGCCACACGTGTCCAATTTAACCCACCCATGTAACTGCAAGTACACCATGGTGCATGGGGCTATGCTGCTGATGTCCTATATCTGTGTGCGTAGCTCTGATCCTTAATACTGTCACAGGCCTGCCTATTTCTAACACATTCTAAACCATCCAGTCATCACGCTGTACGTGCAACAACACTGCTGAACCGCCAACCGGGCCTCCGATTTTTAGCAAGGAAAGCGTAATACTAAAAAACTCACCCAGTTTTGGTTTTTCTTTTTTTGTCAACTCTCAACATTTTCTTTCTTAGATGCGCTGCTGTAAACTTTTTCCTTTTTCCTAGCCCTCTTTCCATAATTTGAACGATATCGCTGTGCGCAAGTTAAAACTTCAATAGACGAATATTAATTTATTAGCAGACGCGCGATATAAATATATACGGTACATTAGTTAGCGGTACGTAGATGACTAAAGCATCGTTTTTAAAACTCCACGCAGGGGCAGATTTAAAGGAGGGGGGGGGAGTTTCCACTCTCCTAAATCTGCCCCTGCGTGGCGACCGGAATCGGGAGAGCTTTAAAATAAAACGTGCCATTAAAACTTCACGACTTCTTACGTTATAACGATCGACACAGTTATTATCTGCTTGCGGTACAAACAATTTAATCTTATTTCATTAATATTTAGTTGAAATTTTAAATAAGCCTGCATTATTGGAGCATTTAGCAACAGTTATTGGTCTGCGGGCAATTTATAAACGATTTTCCTTGATTGAGGAACACCCTGCATATAGTTCACTTCTGGGACAGAGCAAGAAGTGTGTGTGTGTGTGCGTGCGTGCGTGCGTGCGTGCGTGCGTGCGTGCGTGCGTGCGTGCGTGCGTGCGTGCGTGCGTGCGTGCGTGCGTGCGTGCGTGCGTGCGTGCGTGCGTGCGTGCGTGCGTGCGTGCGTGCGTGCGTGCGTGCGTGCGTGCGTGCGTGCGTGCGTGCGTGCGTGCGTGCGTGCGTGCGTGCGTGCGTGCGTGCGTGCGTGCGTGCGTGCGTGCGTGCGTGCGTGCGTGCGTGCGTGCGTGCGTGCGTGCGTGCGTGCGTGCGTGCGTGCGTGCGTGCGTGCGTGCGTGCGTGTGTGTGACTTGTATAACACATGTGGGTAGCTTATTTATGCATGCCTTTGCTTCAACTTCAGGAGTCCCTGTACCTATTGATTTGATGTCCATTATACAGACGTATACTTGCCAGCTTGATATGTGCCAATGATTTATCATATCATGCCTGGTGTAATGAGTACGCGCTTGCGCATTGAACCCATGGAATCAGGTGACAGACTGCTTGTGCATATATAGTCTATATTTTCTTATGTTAGTCAGTTCTATATACTTGCAACTTGCTGCTATTAAGTTGCTACCACGCTATCTCGTCACACCTGGCAACACATGCTAAAGGTACTGTCACATGCATGCAAGACCCAAAATTGCAGATTACCTGGTGTGGGATGAAGGGTTAATACCGTGCAGGATTCATTTGATCAAAAGTGACTGTGATTGTAAAATGTGAGGACTCCATGCATGCATAGATGTGCGTACAGTTCAGTGTACTAGGACCTACGTATCTGCAGACCTACACCATTGCCCAACTGGTGAGTTGTTAACATGTTATGAACTTTATGGGCACTCATCTTTGACAGGCCTAAAGCCTTCAGAATTGTTCACAACAGGCTGGCTTCACTTACAGACATTGTATCATTCCTGGAAAATTAGCATGCACACATGCATACATGTGTATTAAGTACCAGAAGATTTTGTCATCATGTATATGCATCTTTGCATTATGTTGTACCGTCTCTGTTTTGTATTGGGATTGGCAAATATCAAACTAATGGTCATGTAATGTATGTTTAGATGTCAATCCATCCACCTGGCCTGTTACAAATGACTTGTATAATTTGGTGTCAGTAGTAGTTTATGCATCATCACATAACTGGTTATTTTACATCAAATGGTCAGAGCCCAAAATTTATGGAGATCATTAACTTAAATCATCACAGTATACAAGTTCCCTCAAACCTACACACAGACAAGCAGTATAATGTAGCCTTTCAAGTTCTGTCCTCTGTTCAAAATTTTTGCATCAATAACGATCTTTTAATCACTTGTACATACACATGCAAGTCTTACTTTTGAGAAAACATTTAAAAGGGTAGGATGTATGTACAGCCAATGGTGGAGTTGAAAAGGCAGTAGACACCATCATGGCTCAAGCATGCCAGACAGGCCCTCAGTCATATAGAGTTCAGTTCATTACCATATGACAAGCTATATACAAAATGACTATTCAGCAGTAAGAAACACATGCACACTCCACTTATGCGCCTGGTAACAATAAATGAATGTGTTGCCTACATGTACTTCAATCCCCTCTGCACAAGCATTTAAAGTCAGATCAAAGCATATACACATGTACACCATGAAGTATCTTATACTTACAATACTTGAAGACGCATCATTTAAACAGCACACACACACACAATCATCCCGGTGCATTGCAAAGAGATTCAATTAGATGAAGGACATAACTTGAATACTATATTAGCACCCATGTCAACAACACACACGCTACCATCTCTGGAATCAAGAGCAATACTCCAGGGATTTTTCATATTCCCCAATGTGTGATCCTGTTTCCTAGGGGATTATACATGTATATGCAGAGACAACCTCCATCATCAACATGATCACCATCATAAACCTTGCAGACTAAGCTATAACCTTCATCATCAATGGCTATCCTAGTAGGCACATTTCCTCCACCATACGATCTGACATAGACACCTTCCTTGGTGAAGACATTGATGATATCACAACATGAATGTTTCCCTGAGGGTCAAAGGCAAGATCCACAGGATTCTTAAAGTCGTCATTATCACCTATCTCTATAGACAATAACCAACCAACAACTTCATTCAATATTTGTATCCTATGGTTAACAGTGTCAGCATGCAACAATCAGTCTGTTGTTTGAGTCAACAATGACTGCACAGGGGCAATCAAACTGTCCCTCACCTGATCCCTGCTATGAAGGAACTGTCCCTTGATGTTAGCACCTGTACACAATGGTTACCATGTCAGCAACATATAACACATCAATCTCCCTTGATGTATATACCATATGGTGTTGAACTGACCATCACCATCTCCTTCATTATTCTTTAGCTGACCTCTTTGATCAAACACATAAATGCAGTTATCATCACCCCATGTCTCCACTGCCATGGATGGCAACACATAATGGACCATTGCACTCGACCACTTGTTGGGCATTATATAAGGTGAGATAGTCACGTTTAGATCTCACTTCAAGGTCATGAGGACTGCTCTGAACATGCTGATCATCCATTGTGATGACTAGCTTTGAGGACCAGCCGTCTGAGGGGTGAGGGTGATGGTGTGACTGATGTCCTGTTGGAACCTTCTCAAGCTGCTCCTTCTGGAGGGTAAGAAGTGTTGTTTGGGTGAGTACAATGCTTTCCAGCACTGACAACAGTGCCAACCTTCTTCCTTTTCTTATAGCTGTTCAAATGCATGCTTGATGGCCAGCTCAGCTTCCTGTTTGGTGATTTCCACTTGTTTCATCATGGTCTTCTTATTAGCATCAATGGCACCAGCCAATGTGTCTTGTACACATTGGAGTGTCCCTCTCATGTCACCTCGATGAGCCTCGGACAGTTCAGTGCTACTGTGGTACAATCTCTACACACCAGCAGGTTACACTTACATTTCTTATTGTCCTCATGGTTAGGCTGAGAGCAGTAATACTCACCTGGCTTCACGGTGGCCTGCAACTTGTTTGGCACCATTCGTATCTATATAGCGTAAAAACCATCCTGCCCGGATTGTGCGTCCAGGATGGGAATACATGTGGTTCTACCCTAGTTCTGTCGAATAATACGTCAACATTCGACAAAACCCCTCCAAGTAAGGTTTTTACACTATTCCCACCCTGGACGCAGGATGCATGGTTTTTACGCTATTTAGGATGGGTTTTAGTCTGGGTACCCGACTGATCGGTTGTACTATCACGCAACAGATGAACTGACGATGGGAATAGCCTTTCCTGAGATACGTCAGGCGGTGCACGCAGTGTGGAGCTGTGTTTATGTGACATTACTTTTCAGGCTATGATCCTAGTTGATCTCCATATATTTCAATCTCTCATACTGATGAGATTTCAGCCATGAAGTATATAAATCCCCACTCCTTAAGGAATTTTAATAATGAATGTTCGTGTATGTATGTGTGTGAATATTGGTTTCAGTGAGAGCTTTGACGACACGGAAAGGATAAGAGCTGTGTATTCGTTAAAAGGAATTTAATACTAAAATTCTAAATGTTCGTGTATGTGTGTCAGTATTGGTTACAATGAGCATTTCAAGCGGCGGAACGACATGCAGCTTTGGCGACGGTTAGGAGCTACTGAGTAATGGCGTCAACGCGATCCCGTGTACTGCCGTAAAAGTTTCTCAGCTTTGTCATCGATGAAATAAAATGTTATGAGGGGGGGACATTTTACCCTGGAGGGGGACAGTTTGCCCTAGTGTAGATTGTCCGGGGGGACATAGTACACTAGTGCAGAATGTCCGGGGGGACATTGTACACTAGTGCAAAACGTCCGGGGGGACAAATTTTAGGGGGGACATTGTGCACTACGACACCGGTAGACTAACGATCTGATAACTATACCGGAACTTTCGGGGATGACACGTTTCTTGGAAGCGATATATCTCTGTGTAGACCAGGTGCGTATAAGTGTATACAATAGACCCTTCCCTTTAACGGCGTAAGGAATGCTTAATTGCGTCACTTCCGGAGTTCTTCCTGCGCGCGAGCATTAACACTGTACCAGGCTGTTGATAATTTTCGACCGACCAAGCCTCTGTCACAACAGTACTCACAGAGGCAGACATCCCAGGTGCGTTTCTCGAGGAGCCACTAGAGATCCGTAGTACGGCAGCGCTCCGAAGGTGGCTAATTTGCCACGGGATAAAAATGCAATCGGCTAGCCGAAAGCAAAGCCTAATAGATAGGTCAGTGTTGCCAAGACATTTATGTACTGTGTCGATATCAGCCGTGCTGGTCTCGTTCCCAGACCAATATGACGCAATGTGCAATTTGTACTTTGTATAAACAAGCTCGTACTTGTATAAGTCTGGTGTTTCGAATGCTAAACCTTAGAATTCGTGCGCTTATACGCAACGTTGCCCTCCTCTTTCTTACAGTACATAGATACACCCTTGTTGTCCACCTTGCGAGTCATTTTACACATGACACACGCCGTTAAAGGAAGGGTTTATTAAATCGGAGAAACTGCACCATGCATGCTTTTGAGATTGGAATTAGTAGTGATGGAGACCATACAGCCCTGCATGGCCCTAACTGATATATATTATAAATATAAATATAATTATAATTATTGTTATTTTATATAAATGTATAATTCATCGGTTAGTTCTTGTTGGTATTAGTTGCGATACACATGCCTCAAAGTCATGTTGTTTAAAAAACCTTTAGTGCTTAGATGAGTTAGATCTTTAATCTATAAAACAGTGCGGTATCGGCGGCGGTGCGTGTACAATATATCAGCCCACTTTCAATCCATGCACTTGAGATGCATGCATAATTGCTCTTGGCTTGAACATTGCAAGGTAGATCAGAGTAGACCTATAATCGATGAGAAATGACTTATATGGACCTTTGCTATGTCAACATTCGAATTCCAGTGCCTTACATGCATGCATATCAATTAGTGCAATGGAATCGGTCATAATGTTGGTTGAGTCGTGTACAACTAGAAGAATGCATGCAGCGGCCGTAAATTTGGTACATGTGGACGATTATGCATGTGAGCAGTGTTATTACACATGTATATAGTCTCGATAGCCCGAACTTCAACTGCATGCATGGGCTGGGAAGGTGCATGGAACCCATAGGTTTGCCTAGTGAATTTAGCCAGTGTTTACATTTGTGTTGATCAAACAGATGCCATGCACCTTACATGTGTATTTTACATGACCATATCACTTGATAGGCCCACTCCCACTTTCGTTTTGTTGTGATTTGTGAACCGACGATATAGACTCCTAAATGATTATGCATGTTTAAAAGTTCAGTAAACTATCAGTATAAACTGGCGGACAATGTTTTCTATAGAAAGGTCTGAGTGTCCCCCGCGGACACTGCCTCCTAGGAACAGGTGTCCGCCTCCATGTAGGAGGGGAGGGGAGGGTGCCCCCGGCCCCCCCCCCCCCCCCCCCCCCCCCAAAAAAGGTAACATTCCACGGCCCCACCCTCACAGCCTATAATGTAAACTTATATTGGAGTACCATGCAGTGCTCGATCCTGACATACTTAAACATGCCAGCACGGGGTGGGATCCTCCAAGAACAAATATTCCGTTTATAAAATCATAATAGCATTCCCAACCCCAGCTCATGCGCGGCAGCGAATCTGGTCCCATGTAGGCCTAGCCATCACATGAATGCACCTTATGGTATGGTTCCTACCTTATGAGAATACCATATTGATCATTTTCAGCCTTTGTGAACTGCTTTCCGAAATATGCATGCGCGGCTAATGTTATAAATCTAAGGGCATTCGACCTTAAATTACACAGGTAATTATAATAACTAGACACGAAAACATTGTACAGGCCTGTCATGTGATCATATATTCACTTACAATAATCTAATTAAGGTTAGCATGCATGCAGTTGCATGGAGACAACAAATTCCATGGAATCTGTTGAATAGATCCCATCATGAAATAGTCTTTTCCTTAATCTGCCACTTCGATCCTGCCACTTGTTTAAAGAAGAGTGCTATTATAGGTCAATGGATGTTTATATAAACAATAGATGGATGCATTTAGGGACAGCTAACATCAGTTTTTGCTTTGAGCTAATTATGTGCGTTATTATGCATGCATGCAAGAAGTTTACTTGTTACATGTACAATCCAGTACGGCACTGCATGCAGCGTCAGAAATTGCTTCAGTTCTGTCAAGCATTTTTGATGTTGAATGCATGTAGTTTGTGGGGCGTTACAACACCCTGCAATAGTTAGTATAGGCCTATACATGTACATGTATAACACCATGCCAAAAAAATGAGTGTCAGTAAATGTAGTACATGTAGTTATTATTTTAGCTTGTCATATGAAATTTAGCACAACACAACTAATTATATCACTTTGCTTTCACACATTATGCAGCCACAAATGCTTCGATATACACGTACACGTAACACTTATACTCTATTGGTATTGCGAACGCACAAAAGTCTCCTATATAGACTATAATAGGCACCCTCTGCTTTTCACAACCGAATCCTGCATGCACCTCCGCAGATCTTTCTGTAGTAAAATCGTAGGGGGGACTCACATTACTATAAAGCGGACAGTTATTCTTATATAGGGATAATTGTCCAAGGGGGACGCGCGTATATTCCTGGGGGACATATATACCTAGCTGTTACACCGGGAAGCATACACCGGTGACACCGTATCCTATAACGACAAATATTTGTCGCAAGAGTCCGCGAAAATTTCCTATACATGATATAGTATATCCTTGTACGTGCTTTGTAAATCATGCAGTCAGACTGCATGGCGCATATACCTTTGAAGATCTTAAGCTATTAACTATAACGCATTCTATAATCAACCAATTAGGCCTTTTATACATTCTCCACGTATGTGCATGCGCAGCGCATGCACAATAACGCCTGACTCCGGCTGTATTTATATTTAATGACCGCAAATTGCAGTTAATTCAGCTGTATAGTGGAGTAAGATACGACTTGAGTCGAGTCAGTTATCAAAACCGCGAAAAATATACAGTGCTGTAATAAATGGACGGGTCAAAAAGCGATACGACGGCGGAATACGGGATGGTTGAGTCCTGTGCTGCTAAATACAGCTACAAGCGAGAGGGGCAACCGGATTACATTGCAGGGAGTCTACAACGTGGAGAGTACGTTGCTGGTAAATCGAATGTTGACGAGTACATAAGTAGTGGCCACTGCTGCATACTATAGTCTACGAGATATCGCGGCGACATCGGTTGCTTTAGACGAGTTATATTGCGGCGCGGATCACTGGGGCAGCTAGCTGGAACGATTAACTGATTTGTGTCTACTCGTTGCACTTATGTTCTGAAACTACTTGTGTCATTGATTTTATTTTGCTGTATATGTACCATGTTAGCGGGATTAGTATATAAACCTTTTTCATCATGCATGTGACCAAGTTACATTAAAAATGATGCCATTTACGTAAGCCGCCATCTTGGTGCACAGCTGGCGTAAGACCACATGCGATGACGGCTAATTCTGCTTCACTTTTCTTTCAAAACTTGGACCCTGATGCTAAGGCACGATACACCAGCTAGATTACCATCAGTAACGGGTTGGATTCATTCTCCGCTGAACTTGTACTTGGTAATCCTGCTATTGATTCAGTCAAATACCAAATCGCTGGCATCCAAGGGGAGTTTTATGCCAGCGATTTGGTATCCTATTTGGTACTGCAAACAAACTTCATCAATTCGAAGCAATTTAAAGCTCATAAGTCGAGTCTTTAGAAGCTTACAATCAGTTTAATAGCGGCTGCATGCGTCAAAGACGTGCGAGCATGAAAATCGATTCTCACTACCTGATTATATTAAAGGACGCGTAAGTTCAAGAAATGCATATATCACAATATACGAAGATGTATATTATACTGCAGGTGAAGAATTCTCAATGGCTGAATGAATTGTACTTTGTAATTATGATATGCTGCATTTCTATTTCACATTAACTATCACTCTTCAACATGTATCCTCACATTTGCAATGGTTCTGGTTTCATGAATTTCCTCTAGGAAATGCAGGAATGTAGAGCTGACATTGGTGCATTCCATGCAACAGAATCTGCTATATTAAACTCCCCCTGTCAGCTATAATAATATATATCCTGGTTTTAAATTTATTAATATTTCACAGTTTTCTGTTATAGATATCTGTCACTAACTCGGCCTTTCCAACACTTTGATACACCTTGAGGTGCTATGCCTAGTAATACTTTAGCTGTGTTATGATGCTTATAGTTTGACCAGGTACATGCACGTGCGTGCAGACCTGATGATCTGACTATGAATACAACAACAAGTACAACACCCCCCTCTTCAAAAGCTGTAGTACAGTATGATGTCATCTTCGTGCATGGACTTTTGATATCTGCTATATCCACTTGCATCTGCTCAGGCGCGCTGATCCAGGAATTTAGGAGGGGGGTGGCTCGCGCTGAAGTTTTTTTTACTGGCAGTAGATATCTTATGCATGAAAAAGTGTTTTCTTTAGGACAGGTGATGCATGGATATAAATACGCTCAATAATCCACGCCCTCATCTCATCTGATTTGTTCGCTGAGTTCATTTTGCCCGCGCTTGATTTCCGTCAAAGATGTCAAATTGCAAGTCCGTATTGGACTTTGGCGATGATGATGATATACAGAATCAGATTCTGATCTGGACAGATTCTGATCTGGAAGCAGTATATAGATCTCAATCAGCATCTAAATGACGGGTGTAAAACCTCCTCTGAACTTCCAAACACTGATCATGCAGACATGAGGAGCAGTCAGAGGAATAGAATCCTGCTCAGGATGGATGCAATCTGACAGTCAAGAACATTAATCAGTACTGATATCTGAGCAAGACAGACTTGCAGATGCTGTTTTAATTAAAAACTGTATGATGTAGAGTAAGGAAAAGGAAACTGGCTAAATTTCAGAGATGTTGGCTTCAAGATTACAAATGGCTCTAATATGAAGGATGTCTCAAGGAGGTTGGTGCCTGCCATGCATTTTATTTCTATCTCAAAGCGGTGAAAAGAGTGGTTTAGGTGCTTTAGTGCGCTTATCATTTGCAAACCATAATAGGTCCAAGAAATTACTCCAAGAAAGATTCTCAGTTGATTGTGCATATGAATTTAAGAAGACATGGCTAAATCCTACAGGAAGCCACAGTATTAATAGCAATGCAAAGAATTGTAGATTTAATTTTGAAGTTTTCCTTTAATTGGGATATTTAAGAGTTTTAGTCATAAACACAAAAGCATCATAGAAAGTTGTGTAGAGAATCTGTTTTATATAACTACTGAGATAATGCAGTCATAATACCTTTCTCATGCAGTAAGATACAACTATATTCGTTATTAATTTATTATTATTGGGGGGGGGGGGGGGGGGGGGGGGGGGGGGGCTAGCTACCATATCCACCCTCCCCACCCCCCTGGATCAGCCCCTGCTGCTCCTTTCGACGTTTCATCACGCCTGTACAGCAGTTTTAAAGTACCCTTTTCCTTTTACAGTGGCCAAGAAGCAGGGTTGGTAACCAATCTGGGGCAGCTGGTTTTCCCGATACAAAGTGCTATAGAGTCGTCTTTATTCATGCCTTGAGTGCCTTGAAAGAGCAGCAAGGATTCAAGGAAGCTGTCCCTTCGTCGTTCACTGAGCTCCAGTTGGTTGATAACAGCAGGTATTCGATAAGAGACATCTTTGTCACGGTCAGAACGCTCATAACACCCAATTACTGCACACAATATCATAGTTACAATCACTTCCTGTGCACCAAGATGGCCGCCACCGGTATTACACGTGATCTAGCTAATTATCTTGTGACACATGAAAAAGGTCTATTGCCACTTCGCTGCATGCATACATGCATATTGAACGGATTAGTGACGACCAGTTGGACTTTAAAACCATGCAGTGCCGTTAATGTGTCGCTTTAATATAAAACCCACCGGCTAAAAAAGTACTACATTTTGAATAAGTATAAAAGTGTTTATTATATTTTCAATAGTACATGCGTGCATAGCATCTTGGCATCTTGCGCTAAATGTGAGGGGTTTTTGGCATGCCCCTCCTCTGGTCATGTGCCCCTATTCTGGTGATCATTGCCCCTCCTCTGATAGTATGTGCCTCTTCTCTGATGGTATGTCTTCCTCCTTTGATACCTCCTCTGTTGGTCATGTGCCCCTCCTCGAACTTCAACTGCATGGGCTGGGAACGTGGGACGCATAGGTTTGCCTGGTGAATTTAGACAGTGTTTACATTTGTTTGTGTTGATCAAACGAATGCCATGCACCTTACATGCGTATCAGTTCCACATGACCATATCGCAAGCAAAACGATATGGGAGTGGCCCAATCAATTGATTGGTCCATTCCCACTTTCGTTTTGTTGTGAACCGACCCAAAAGGTAATATCATAGTTCCACGGCCCCACCTATTAACTATAACGCATTGTTTACTCAGCCAATTAGGCGTTTTACATTCTTCACGAATTCTAGGAATAACGCCTGACTCGGGCTGTATTTATATTTAATGACCGCGAATAATTGAGCTGTATAGTGGAGTAAGATACGACTTGAGCTAGTCGAGTCAGTTATTAAAACCGCGGAATATACGGTGCTGTAATAAATGGACGGGTCAAAAAGCGATACGACGGCGGAATACGGGATGGTTGAGTCCTGCGCTGCTAAATACAGCTGCAACCGAGAGGGGCAATCGGATTACAGTGCAGGGAGTCTACAACGTGGGGAGTACGTTGCTGGTAAATCGGATGTTGACGAGTACATGAGTAGTGGCCACTGCTGCATCCTATAGTCTACGAGATATCGCGCGGCGAAATCGGTTGCTGTAGACGAGTTATTGCGGCGCGGATCACTGCGGCAGCTAGCTGGAATGGTTAACTGATTTTTATCTGCTCTTTGCATATATACTCTCTGAAACCACATGTATTATTCATTTTATTTTGCGAAATTAGTATAGTCATGCATGCATGTATGCATATTGAACGGATTATAGTGACGATCATGCAGTTGGACTATAGCCCTTTAAAACCATGCAGTGCAGTTAATGTGTGGAAAAGTATGCAATGCACGCACTATTTGTAAAAATAATAATAATAGTAATAAACCATATACTCGGAACTGAAATATCAGTACAATCTGGCATCCACTGGGTATCATTTATTCAGAAACTGGTGTCCAACAAGGAGATCCGCTGGGGCCACTGCTATTCTCACTTGTGCTACACAGAGTAGTCTCTGCAATAGCCAGCAACTGCCCAGAGTTGTTGTTCCATAAGTGGTATCTTGACGATGGCGCCATAGCAGGTCCCAAACTGGCAGTGTTACGTGCACTCTCCATAGTTCAAGATCTTAGACCTCCTAATGGTCTTTTCATTAACACATTTAAATGTGAATTATTTAGTACAGACAATTTGAGCATCTTCCCATCTGAGATGAAGTCTTCGAAAGAACTCAACTTTGAGATCCTGCATGGGTGACTTTGTCTTCTGTGCAAAATATGCATCTCAGAAACGTGCAAAGGCCCAGGAGCTTCTGCACATGTTGGAGGATGTTGGTTCTGTGGATCCTCACATAGCATTGCTTCTGCTTCATCAGTGTGGCAGTTTCTGTAAGATGGTCAGTACATCTTGCTCTCTCTCTTATGGCTGATGCACTGCAAATGTGTGATAATAACATTCATGATGCTTTTGCTGAATGCACTGCAGTGGATGCCTTTGGCAACTCCTGGGAACAGGCCCAACTCTCTCTTAGCAGAGGTGGACTGGGTCTACGTAGCCTTTCACACCACTCAGCAGCAGCCTACATTTCATCTGTAAGAGCATCTGAGCAGTGTTCAGTGTCCATGTCACACATGTTTACTTCAGTAAACCTCTTCAATGCACTCATTCCATCTGCTGATGCCATCACTCTAGATGACATTGTCTCCTCACTGTGCCATCAGCATGCTCTGCCTAGTAAGATTGAGAATCACCAATTTAAGTTTCTTTTTAACCATTCATCCTTTAGTTACCTGACAGAGCCTGTTTGCTATCAGTTTCTACCCCCATCCAATGCAGTGGCCTGGCTTTCAGTTCTTCCCTTGCCAGGTCTTAACCTGCACATAGACCCACCGGAATTCCAAGTAGCCTTAAAATGGTGGCTGGGTATGGATTTAGCTCCATCATGCTAGTACTTGCAAGCCTGGGGGCGATGTGGTTTCCCGCCACAATAAACTCCGTGACATGCAGTGAGCCCTTCAAACAAAACTGGATGCCCTTATGATGGCAAAGGCTAGAGGTGCTGGACATTCCACACTGAAATGGGGAAAACCCTGCTCTCAAACATGTAGCTACGTTAAGGTCTCATGAGCTGTGTGTAGGTATGTTGTCCTCTTAGAATCTTGTTGGTCTGCAAGTGAAAGCTAGAAGTGGTCTTAGGCATGCATCGAGAATGATATACTCCACCAGCGAACACTAAATTCAAAGACCTCAATTAAGTTACAGGAAGAGAATATATATAGCACCTGCGGCCTAGGACTCAGGTATGCATGTGAACATGCATGCAGATATGTCCATAATTAGCTAGGTTCTTTACTGGTCCTGTATCCGGAGGTACAGAAGCCACGCAGACATATGCCTTGGTAGTTGACTTGCCACCGCTCAGGAGGAATTGTTCAATCCCAACCACTTGTAAATTGCAACTGCATGTACATGTATAGAGGCTCAGTTTGGGCCTGATACATGTACTTATCAACTCACTGGCACGGTGGCACCATGCATGAAAGGGTAGAAGACTTGCATTGGAACTTGGAAGCATAGTTGATTTCAGGTTCTTTAAAAAAAAATTCGATTAAATATCCGAGGGATATAAGCTGCATGTTAATATCTCAGCCGACATACCGGCGCATGCAGTGTCCACGCCTAGCGACAAACCTATAGCATTGAAAAGGTGTGAAACTCGGTTTTCCTCTGAGTCAAAATTATAAGGCTGCCTGCATGTGCACGGCTTTAATTCCATGGAGAATCTAGGCCGCACAAAGCCACGTACTGATGCATGCATGATATTTTAGATGATTGCAGCTCCTTAGCAACTTCGGCATGCAACCAAGCAGAAATACATGTATATAGGTAACCTTTGACGTCCAGCAGCATTAATAGAAGCAAAGTAGCACTCCTTCCCAGACTTCGATGCCTACATGTACACACCTTCCTACCTCAAGTGGGTCCGGGTACGGGTCTGGCCACTCATGAATTAATACTGTGGTATACTTATATAAACAGTGGGATTTTATGGAATGAAATATACGCAGTAAGACTTAGTGCAGTATATTCAAATATACTCTTAACCTTTAATCTACGTAAAACGATCCTGAATTCAGGATCGGTAAAATCCTGAATTCAGGATATTGAATGCCTCCGTTTAAAACAATTATTGCAAGGACAAATAAATAAATTATTATTTTTGTTTCAGCATTTCTGCACACTTTCTGTAGCATGGAATAATTTCAGTCACCTAGAAAGCTGCCCAAACTTTAAGAGTGCATATGTACGTTTCATTGCTGTCACATACGCAAATTGAATAATTATCACTTTGCAGTTTTTAGTGCCTACAAGAAGCATAAAACATATCAATTTTAGCCTTCTTTAACCATTTTATAGTTGCATCACCTCCAGGCTTTGGTTGAAGTTATGTTTTTATCCAAACAGTGCTCTAATTTTATACGAAACATGCATTTTAAGATCGCTTTACTTGTGTTTTGGGTGATTGCATGTCATTGTCCCAAGTATTGTAGTATAGAGTTACAAACAGTATTGATCATTTTGCATCTGAACTTTTTACATTAGTATGTTACAACATATGAATAGTGCAAAAGATATGACGTTATGTATAATGATTTATAATTTAAAATCAAGCAAACTCAATCATGTTCTATTGTTAAAATTACATAAAACATTTTAAAATCTTTTCAATTTGACTTTACTGCATTAAGATTTGAATTTTAAAGGTATGTAAGCTAAAAAGTGTCAGAGTCTGTGAAGGATGGTTACAAACCAAGATATCAAAACACAAAACAGTTACGAAGAAATCAAGATATTGTGACAATGAAATCCGTTTGAACTGATATAATGCACTGATATCATGATATATGTAGAGCGCAATAATAAAGCGCACCCAGATAAGTGAACCAATTAGTTTCAAAAACCCATTTCTGTGAGATGCTGAATATAGCAATCCCTGGAAGTGCCAAAGCCACAGTATGGAATCAAATAGTCATTCTCCAGATCACTGCATCCAACACGCTAGAATGTGGTCTTCATTTTGCAGTACTTGCAGATATGCTGTGGGTACTTGCCATTCATTATATTTTCCTTGTACATAGGAAGCTCTAAAAGGCTCTGTAGTCTGTGCTGCACTTGATCCTACAATGTAACAATATTATGCACAGATAAAAATGAATGCAATAACAATGTGTCATCTTTATGACCTCTCCTTTTGTTAAAAGAGCTTTCTTTTTAGCTAGGAGGTTGATGTTAGTATACTCCAAAATAGATGGAATGGAGTCCATAGGAAACATGAGGTAGAAGTAATATAATACTCCATACTCTTCTCAGCACCTTCCAGAGTAGTTCCCCACTTCAGTTCAGTAATCCCTGTGTAGGCATTTACTGCAGGGTCAACATTCAGGGGGTCAATTTCTACCCATTCTCTGCCATGAGCATTCCAATATCCTTCCACGTCTTGCAATTTATTTCTATCTTCTATTTGCACACTGTCCTCCCTTTCTTCTTATGTTTCACTGGTACCATCGTCATCCGTATCACTGTCACTGCCAGGTCTCTCTTCACTTTCAACAACCAAAGGACTGACAGGACTCACAGGAGTACGTTTTTGCTTCTTGCACGGAGGTGTAATATCACCCGCTTTACTTATGCCTCGAGCTGATTCAATGCTGGTACCTCCTGTGTCCCAATCAATGGTGAACTTGCGTGCGTGGCTCTCCTTAGTCGATTCCCTTCTTACCACTAAGCTTCTTACTCTTTCCTTCTACTTTATCTCCGACGTTGATCGTAAGCGGTATTATTGCGTACGAAAGTAGAAACAAAGCCTATAAACAGAGTGGTTTTACTTTGAAATACAAAAAGATAAGATAGCGCTGTGTAGACGAAAGCCTATAGAAGCTTAATATCCCCCTAAATATCCAACACGATGCAAATTGAAGTTGATACGAGCGGCGTAAAGTCATCCTTAATTCAGGATTTCCATCCTGAATTAAGGATGAAAATAGATTAAAGGTTAAGAGTACACTATCGTATATTTTGAAGGTGTGCTTATATAAACGGTGACGTAATTTGACACTTGTGGATTCTCGCCGTCGTACACTTTAAATATACTACACTGGTTATATTTTGCGCATTCCTCAAATATACGCATAAATATACACTATCGTATATCTAACTTTTTGCACAGTGTTAATTCCTGAGAACAGGCCCAACTCTCTCTTAGCAGAGGTGGGCTGGGTCTACGTAGCCTTTCACACCACTCAGCATGCAGCAGCCTACATTTCATCTGTAAGTGCATCTGAGCAGTGTTCAGTGTCCGTGTCACACCTGCTAACTTCAGTAAACCTCTTCAATGCACTCATTCCATCTGCTGCATGATGCCGTGGACTTGGAGCTGGACCTTCATTGGTCTTCACTGGTTGACAGTATTTTATTTGTTTCTTGTACGTTACTGAATTATAATGTAATATCAATAATAATAAAAATAGATGTAAAGTATACACAGCAAAATTCAATGATATGATCCATGTAAGAAGTACAACTGTATTGTATATACTTTTTTGTTATGTCAGTATGTTCACTGTGCAACGTGTAGTCTGCATGCTACTGAATCGAAGTGCTTCATGTGCCTTTCTTTGATGATAGGGTCTTATAGTCATACATGGTTTATGTCTTCTTATTTTTTTACACTGATTAAGTAAGTAGAACGGTGCCCCATCATCGAACCCAAGCCCACTTCACCCATGAGCCCCTCAAACATAAACTGGATGCCTTTAGGATGGCAAAGGCTAGACATGCCCTAAGGCCCTAACGTATATATGGCTAAATGTGTGAGAGTGAGGTTTTCTCCATCTTAAAAAAAGACTCGACTTCTCCACAGAGATGCTGGATAGGGTGTGTTACCTCACCTGAATAATGAAAATTGATTTTTCCAAATACTTGAAAAAATTCGGAATAGGTTTTGACAATTCGCCAGCCTAATACCTAGGTTATTCAGGTTTTCTGCTCACTGAATAATGGTTGTCACTCTGTACTCAACCACAGCCACCTAAATGACCGTTCTACAGCTACCCCATCACACCAGATGCCCCCAGCACACAACCACAGCTACCATCACACCAGACACCCTCCTACAATCCACAGCTACCCCCATCACACCAGACACCCTCCTAAAACTACCCCCATCACACCAGATACCCTCCTACAACTACCCCCATCACACCAGACACCCTCCTACAACTACACACATATCACACCTGATCAGTACCTTCAGTATACATCCACAGCTACCCCCATCACACCAGATGCACTCAGCACACAACCACAGCTACCTACATACATGTGTAGGCCTAAATCTCTTGGCCTAACCACATACCTAGTTGGGCGTGTCCTGACCTAAGTTAGCGTGGCCACACTGAGGTCTACCTTTTAAACCTATAAATGATAATCCGCGCTATTGCACCCAACAGACGTGTCAACAAGGGGGAGGGTCAGGAGGGGGATATGCCCCCCCTCCCGCCCCACTCTCGCGCAGAAACTTTAGAAGAAGTACGGGAGTTGCATGGCTTATGAAACCTCATACTAGTCATAGTTGCTTAAATTAATTAATATTACATACAAAGTTATATTTACGCTGCAAGATTATACACTTGCATGGTGAGGGTACCAGATTAACGCTATGAAACCGACACGTGGATTTGTTTTTTTAGCACTAATACTACGTTCACACAACACAATCTTTCCGTGCCAGCATTATACTGTACGTTACGGTATGATAGCAAGCGAGCATGCGTATAGTAGCTTGTTTCCATTGTATTAAAATGGCGGGGTGGTTGATTACTGTAGCTGCATGGATTGCACCCACCACACAATCCCAAATAATCAAAAGTCGTACCTGTCGTACCAAAGATGTGTCGTCACTGTCGTGTGAGCATAGACTTTTTTTTCTTTTGGGGGGGCCATGCTAGATCCGCCACTAAGTCTAAGACGTACTGTACAAGAGTTTTCGCGGCCATGCATTTGCTTGTAGTATTTAATGATTTTGTGGATGATTGGTATGCATGAGGATGTATAGGACAATAGGACGTATTATACATGTATATTCTAGTGTGCATGCATGCACTTAATGTGGGGACCCGACTGATACCTTGATGATGATATTTATATAGTACAATTTACATTTAGTACAGTGCAAATCTGCTAGATCGATTCAACATATGCATGACAATATATATGAAAATGATCCCCATGACCGTATATGAAAATGATCTTTAGTCTATAAAACAGTGCGGTATCGCGGCGGCGGCGCGTGTACAAACACTTTCAGTCGTGCGTAATTGCTCTTGGCCTGTGAATTTAGACTAATCGATGATAAATGACTTATGGACCTTTGCTATATCAACACTCCAATTCCAGTGCCTTATATCAATTAATTAGTCTCATCACTGCAGCTGAATGGAATCTGCATGAAAGTAGAATGTCGCAAGCGGATGGTTAATTGAGTCATATGCATGTACAACTACAAGCATGCATGCAGAGGCCGTAAATGGACGATTATGTGAGCAGTGTGCCCGAACTTCAACAGGGCTGGGAACGAGGGACGCATAGGTTTGCCTGCATGCTGATTGAATAACGCCAGCGTCTACATTTGTTTGTGTTGATCAAACGAATGCCATGCACCTTACATGTGTCAGTATTCCACATGACCATATCGCTTGATAGGCCCACTCCCACTTTCGTTTTGTTGTGAACCGACGATAGACTCCTAAGGCCGGTGTCGGAACAGGTGTCCGCCTCCAGGGGTGTGTTTCCCCCCCCCCCCCCCCCCCCCCCCAAGAAGACCGGTAACATTCCTTACAAATTAATATGTTGATTTACTTATATACCAGTGCTCGATCCTGACATACTTAAACATGCCTGCACGGGGTGGGGATCCTCCAAGAACAAATATTCGGTTTACCTTTGTAATGCTAATATATATGGCATTCTCTACACAAAGCCTCATGCCGCGCCAGCGAATCTGGTCCTATGTATCCATCACGTGCATGCATCTTACGGTATAGACCTTCTGCAACTCGCGTCCTACGTAATTGTTTATTGCTTTATTGCGTCACGTCATCGCCGGAAGTAAACATTACATCATCGTATATGCTATGGAAGAATACGCCAGCGACCTTCTGCGGAAGCCAAAAAGCGCTACTTGTCTAAATTGACGACCTTTGGATTCTCAAAAGACCCATACTCAATGCCTGATGCCTCTTGGGTAACAGAACCAGACATCCTTCCACAGGTTACGTGGAGCGATATGTTTATATATCTTATTTCGACTCCTAGTCCATATACCCAACAAGAATTGAAGTTAAGTTACTCTTATTCAGTGTATGTATAATAGAATGACATTGCTAATCATGCAGGCCTGGAAGGCCATGACTGGTTGTGATAGCTATGTTAAAGACGGATGGGTTCTTGCGATGAAGATTCATTACTTCAGACATGATTCCAACAATCGTTGCATAGTGATGGGAAAGGTATTGTTACATACATGCATGTATTACACTTTAGGTAAGGCATTCCCAAAAGATCAATGCAGCACCTGTTCTCCCTTGGGTTGTACTGGAGCTCAACGGCACCGTTCTGTGTGCACATTGCACATGTATGGCATGCAGGGTAAATTATTACATTATTCAAATTGAAGTGCAATACATGTATGGCTTGGGATATCATCATACAGTCTGGGAGAGTCCTGTTCTCATGTAGCAGCCATTATATGCTGCTTGGTCAGGGCAGCAGAATCTCAAAAGAAGTCTGGTGAAGATGCATGCACATCAAAGAAATGTTCTTGGTTACCAGCTTTAAAGGAGGTGATGGTTGTAACTGCTTTTGCAAAGTTAAATATTGAGTTACACACATACAGATTGCACCATCCGGAATAGTAACAGTCAATTTCAGCTCTTCTACTACTGACTGTGCAAAAACAGTTTCCCAGTGCAAACTGAATCCACATCATGTTGTGCAGCCACCAACAGACAGTGAGATTGACACATTTTACCAGACCCTGAACTCAGCTAAGCTGAAGCCAGCAATCTTAAGAATTGTTCCTGAATATGCAGATCAATTTGCTCCAGGACATCTGGCATTGGATCTACCTGTCAAATTGACGCAACTTTACAAAGCTGAGTACCTAAACTTAGATTATATATCCCTTCAAAGTGTTTGTGAAGAAACAGCAAAAGACTTTCAGGTGATTATCATCTGTAGTAGATATAAAATTAAAATATCATCATTCTTAGGTTACAGTGCAACAAATTGAAAATTTAGAACAAGCTACCAGAGGTCAGAGTTCTAACAAACTATGGTTCCAATATCGCAGTGGAAGAATTACTGCATCCAGGTTTAAAGCTGCTTCAAATACAAACTTGAGTATGCCTTCTCAGACCCTAATTAAACAGATTTGTTATCCTGAAGCATACAAATTCTCCACAGCTAGTACCAGGTATAAAGGAACAGCAGTGTGTAACTTACACATTTGTATATTTCTTTGCTTCATTTAGATGGGGTTGCATGCATGAGAAAGATGCTATTCATGCATACATTAAAATTGCACAAGTGTCACATAAGAATGTAAGAGTGCAAGAAAGCGGATTTTATATCTCCTATGAAAGGCCATACATTGGTGCCTCCCCAGATGGAATTGTTATTTGTGATTGCTGTACAGAGAAAGTTTTGCTGGAAGTCAAGTGCCCCATATGTGTCAAATCTAACTTAACAGCTAAGGAGAAGACAGGTTTCTGCATGGAAAAAGCACAGAAAACTGGACTTTATGTAGGGATCATGCATACTTTTACCAAGTACAAGCACAAATGGAGGTTTGCAATGTACAGTATACAGATTTTGTGGTGTGGACAGAGAAAGAGGTTTTGATGGAGCGGATCAGTCGTGATAAAGGGTTTTTTGAGGCTCAAATCCCTAATGTGAATCACTTTTTGTTTATGGAATTCTTCCAGAACTAATTGGCAAGTGGCATACACGACAACCTGTTGCCAACAAATCAGGAGTAGTGGAAGTAGCGCATACACTGAAGTCTCATACTGAAGGTAATGACACTGATGAATCACAGTATCATGATCAAAATGGTGAAGACCCAGATGCGACATAGTGTTATTGTGAAGGACCAAGCCATGGAAACATGGTTTGCTGTGATAACTCTGACTGTCCCATACAATGGTTTCACTTTAAGTGCCTACGAATACACTCCACGCCCAAAGGAAAGTGGTTTTGTCCATCTTGTGCACCAAAGAATAATTCCAAAAAGAAAACAAAAGTCACCAAATAGCAATGCAAAACTACTGTGCAGGAACAATTGAAGGACACAAGTTTATTAATGCACAACACACTCGAACCAGCTTATCTATACTAGCCTGCTCACTATTACTGTGTAAAATAAATGTTATAGGAAGAATGCTTCTAAGTATGGTGTACTTTAGCTTCAATATGCCTATTACATGTTCAACATGAATTCTAATGCTAGATAGTTCACGTCCCCAATCCACCTCCATTTTTTCCAACTGCTTTCTTCCTTTAGTGAATGGGGGTGTCTTCACTTCGGCAATACTCATGCTATCACCAGTAAAACCTCTGTCAGCAATCACTAAATCTCCTGGGAGCAAGTACTTCATCAATGCTGATCTTTCAACTATTTCTTTATCTGACATCCGTCCTCCAGCACATTTCGAAACAAAAGAAATGGTTCCTTGTGGGGTTATTCCTATAAGAAATTTTACCGTTGAATGGTGTTTGTAATTACTCCAGCATTGTGCTCGAGCTAATAAATTTGTTGGTCTTTTTATGAATATTTCGGTGCAATCTATTATTACACTGCAGTTTGAAAAATGCTGGCAAAAGCATGTAGGCATTGTCTTTTTAAGAACGGACCGTTCTGGCCAAATAATTAAATGTTTTAATTTTACATCCATTACATCCAAAACTCTGTGAAAATTGCGAGACACAGTACAGTTGTGTACATCAAAGCGATATGCCAAGTCTTCATCATGCAGATTTAACCGGACTTTCATCAGAAACATAAGGATCCTCTGAAAGGCAGAAAGTTTCGATGATGTTTTTTCAGGAAAAGCAGGTGCTACAAGGAAAAGTAAGCCACTAAACACTGTCCAATCAGGTAGTCCTGTGTAGAGCTTCAGCTTAATTGAGTCGTTTTGCAATGCTTCAGGAGAAAGAATGTATTTTTTCATCTGATCTTTTAAGGTACTCAACTCTTTTTGAAGCATTGCATTGGAGAACTTTAGTCTCTCTACTTCGTTTGTCAACTTTTTTGAATTACTACAACCTTCAGTTTCTTCATCGTTGGTGCCATCACATACAAGACTCTCTGTACCCTCATCACTACTGCTGTCTTTGTTACTGCTACAACGTTGAACTTCCTCTGTTGTCTCATCATTAGCAGTACCATCACATGGAGCACTCTCTGTATCTTCGTCACTACTGCTGTCTTCACTACTGGTACAACCTTGAACTTCCTCTGTTGTGTGATCATTAGCAGTACGATCATATGGAGCACTCTCTGTATCTTCATCACTACTGCTGTCTTCACTACTGGTACAACATTGAACTTCCTCTGTTGTGTGATCATTAGCACTACCATCATATGGAGCACTCTCTGTATCTTCGTCACTACTGCTGTCTTCACTACTGGTACAACATTGAACTTCCTCTGTTGTGTGATCATTTGCACTACCATCATATGGAGCACTCTCTGTATCTTCGTCACTACTGCTACAGCATTGAACCTCCTCTGCAATGCCATCGTATAGAGCATGACTCCTGCTGTCAGATTGTACAACGACACTTTGCTCAGTCCTGCTACAATCAATCTCTTTGATATGACCCGTGTCCTCGGCCGTACCTCTGTCTGTGTTGTTGACTGGATAGCAGGAACTGCAATTGCTACCTTCGCCGATTGTCATTTACTTGTCTGTGTGAACTTTTTTTCTCTCGCAAGGTACAAACAAAGTAACGCTTTGGCGCTTACTCATTGTGTTCTCGTATACTGTATCCGCTACGAATGATGTAATGTTTACTTCCGACGATGACGTGACGCAATAAAGCAATAAACAATTACGTAGGACGCGAGTTGCAGAAGGTCTATACCGCATGAGAATACCAAATGATCATTTTCAGCTCTTGCATGTGAACTGTACATCTAAGCTAGGGCATTCAATCTTAAATTACACAGGTAATTATTATTAACTAGACATGAAAACATTGTACTCAAACTTGAGGCCTCTGATCATATGTGCACTTACATAATACTATTGAGGAGTGTCGTCGTATATACCTCACAAACTACATGCAAAAATGCTTGATAGAACTGAAGCAATTTCTGATGATGGTGCAATGGTATATACATGTAACAAGGTCTATGCAATTTTAAACTTCATGCAATTTATTCACATAATTAGCTCACAGCAAAAACAAATGTTACCTGTTCAGAGTGAAATGCATCCATCTATTGTTTATAAGCACCCTTTGACCTGCCCTCTTCTTTAAAAAGTGGCAGGAAGTGACAGATTTAAGAATACTATTTATGACGGGATCTATTCAACATATTTCATGGGATGTGTTGTCTCCAACTGCATGTTAACCTTAAGTGCATAACACCATGCCAAAAAAATGAGTGTGCTGAAGTATAATAAATGTAATTATTATTTTAGCTTGTCATATTAAATTTAGCACAACACCATGGACTAATTATATCACTTTGCCTTTACACGTTATACATTTCAGTAATACAACCAAAAATGTATGGAAATGGAACAAAATACTTAATATCCGGCCGTGCGTTCTCGATATACATATGTACTCGTAACATGCACATATATACTCTATTGGTATCGCGGATGTGCCGGATCGAGGACGGAAATCTCCTATATATAGACTAATAGGCACCCTCTGCTCATATACCTTTTCACAGCTGAATCCTGCACCCCCCTAGTTATGCTACTAATCCTCACGCTAAGTTGCAGGTCTTTCTTAAAATCGTAGGGGGGACTCGCATTACTAAAGCAGACAATTATTCTTAGGGATAATTGTCCTGGGGGGACATACACATGTACAGGGTGATCCAAAAGTCGCGCAAAATCTTTGAATTGGCATAACTCCAGAACTGAACATGGTAAAATTATGCTGTTTAAACCAAAAATCATGCCAATCATTAGCTTAAGTTATGAATGTGTAGTTATTAAAAGTTAGTTATCGGTTTATTAAAAACATGCCAATGCTATGATCAACATTCAGTACCACCCAGGAAGTGTGTAAAAATTAATTTTTATAACTATTAAAATTATTTATCACGTGATCTATCTTATATGTGGTTTTTGTGGGGAAACCCCTGCTGAAAGTCAAGCTATTGCAAATTAATCACCAATATCACGGTGAATCTATGCAAAGAAGCATCCAATAATCGTGCCAATGAACAGCTTACCATCTTGCGTGGTGACTAACGAAGCCAAACGTTTAAAACGGAGTTGATTAGTTTCTGTTAATTGACATTGTTAAAAGCTAACTTTGAATTATCAGACCTGTAGAGGAAGCCGTACTCTAATTGTGGAACTAACTTTTGTATTTTCTCCTCCACTGGAAACAAAGTTACAAACTGTCCAAGTTTGGCAGCGCTTACGCATGCGCGGAATTATTGAACGAAAGTGGAACATGAATGTTTAGGTCTGCGTACGAGAGGTCTCACGTGAACACAATTGAATATTATCACATTCACGTGATACATTGCCGCTGTGCACAACACAGCCCCACCCTCCTAAACTATGCTTTTCTTCAACATCATTGCGCGCACTTTTCATTCGCCTGCGCAAATGTGACCCATCAGATGCATGGGCAAATATTGTAAAATCCAGTGTTATCAAAAATCCCCAAGCCGTGGCTAACGAGCCTATGCTTCACTGAGTTGTTCATAAAAAAAAAAAAAAGCAGAGAATCTTTATTGGACGCAAATCGTACCATACCGCGTCATTCGTTTCACAGCAGTTAGCTAGCTGTACTGGTTTTAATAACAAACCGTACTAGGTGTGCACCATTTCAATTCGAACGTCATTTCAAATAGGCCTACCTGCGCACAAAGGCGGGAGGTGAACTTAAGCAACAAGGCAGCTTAGTACAGCGCTGCAGCTACACTAGTGCATGCAGCCGCGTGGTCCAGAACGTGCTTCATCAAAGACGCTAGAGTACGTACGTACACATGCACGCGCATAGGTAAGTATGGGTTCAGAAATTATGTAGCGTATTCGTTCATGTTACAGACAGAATTCGTAGAAAGCAGGGTCGCTACGAGCAGGACACTTGTACGAACCCAAAAACAACTGGAGCAGCTTGCTCTGCAATGTCCTACCACACTAACTAAGGTTCGTGTACGTGCGTGCCGGCCTCGACAGGCCTACCTGCTGTATACGTAGTCACTCTGCCTCCACCTGGACTGGAAGGTCGGGCTCTCTCCATCTCACTTGGAGAAAAGGTCTCTCTACCCGACTGGAAGAGAGGCGTCTCTCTACCTGACTGGAAAGCAGGGGTCTCTCTACCTGACTGGAAGGCAGGGGTCTCTCTACCTGACTTGAAAAGAGGGGTCTCTCTACCTGACTGGAAGGCAGGGGTCTCTCTACCTGACTGGAAAGAGAGGGGTCTCTCTACCTGACTGGAACTGAAGGATGATCTCTGCCTGACACAGAGAGAGGGGGGTCTCTCTATTTGACAGAGAGAGAATACTTTTTTCTGTCTCACCCAGAGAGGGGTCTCTGTACCTGACAGGAAGAGAGGGGTCTCTCTACCTGACTGGATGTTAGGGGTCTCTCTAATACCTGACTGGAACTGAAGGATGATCTCTGCCTGACACAGAGAGAGGGGTCTCTCTATCTGACAGAAAGAGATCTGTCTCAGTCAGAGAGGGTTCTGTCAATCTGTCTGGAAGAGAAGGGTCTCTCTACCTGACTGGAAGAGAGGAGTCTCTCTACCTGACTGGAACTGAAGGATGATCTCTGCCTGAGGGGTCTCTTAATTTGACAGAAAGTAAATCCTTTTTCTGTCTCACTCAGAGAGGGGTCTCTCTACCTGACTGGAAGGAACTGGTCTCTCTGTCTCACTCAGAGACGGGGGTCTCTCTACCTGACTGGAACTGAAAGGTGATCTCTGCCTGACACAGAGAGAGGGGTCTTACTGTCTGATAGAAAGAGAATGCTCTTTCTTTCTCACTCAGATATGGTTCTGCCTATCTGTCTGGAAGAGAAGGGTCTCTCTACCTGACTGGAAGAGAGGGGTCTCTCTACCTGACTGGAAGAGATGGTTTCTCTGTCTCACTTGGAGATACGAGTCACTCTACCTGACTTGAAGACACGGGTCTCTCTACCTGACTGGAAGAGAAGGGTCTCTCCGAGACAGGGGTCTCTGTACCTGACTGAAAAAGACAGGTCTCTCTACTGGACTGGATAAGTAGGGTCTCTCTACCTGACCGGAAGAGAGGGGTCTCTGTACCTGACTGGAAGTATGGGGTCTCTCTACCTGACTGGAACTGAAGGATGATCTCTGCCTGACACAGAGAGAGGGGTCTCTCTATCTGACAGAAAGAGAATGCTTTTTCTGTCTCAGTCAGAGAGGGTTCTCTCTATCTGACAGAAAGAGAATGCTCTTTCTTTCTCACTCAGATATGGTTCTGCCTATCTGTCTGGAAGAGAAGGGTCTCTCTACCTGACTGGAAGAGAGGAGTCTCTCTACCTGACTGGAACTGAATGATGATCTCTGCCTGAGGGTTCTCTCTATTTGACAGAAAGAAAATGCTTTTTCTGTCTCACTCAGAGAGGGGTCTCTCTACCTGACTGGAAGAGAAAGGTCTCTCTGTCTCACTCAGAGACGGGGGGGGTCTTGCTTCTTGACTGGAACTGAAAGGTGATCTCTGCCTGACACAGAGAGAGGGGTCTCTCTATCGGACAGAAAAAGAATGATCTTTCTGTCGCACTCAGAGAGGGGTCTCGCTACCTGACTGATAGAGAGAGATCTCTCTACCTGACTGGAAAAGAGGGGTCTCTCTACCTGACTGGAGGAGAGGGGTCTCTGTACCTGACTAGAAGAGTGGGGTCTCTCTACCTGACTGGATCTCTGCCTGAGAGGTCTCTTAATTTGACAGAAAGAAAATGCTTTTTCTGTCTCACTCAGAGAGGAGTCTCTCTACCTGACTGGAAGGGAGGGGTTTCTCCATTTCACTTGGAGAGGAAGGTCTCTTTACCTGACTGGAAGAGAATGGTCTCTCTGTCTCACTCAGATACGGGGGTCTGTCTTCCTGACTGGAACTGAAAGGTGATCTCTGCCTGACACAGAGAGAGAGGTCTCTCTGTCTGACAGAAAGAGAGTGATCTTTCTGTCTCACTCAGAGAGGGGTTTCTCTACCTGACTAGAAGAGATGGTCTCTCCGTCTCACTTGGAGATAAGAGTTACTCTACCTCACTGGAAGACAGTGGTCTCTCTACCTTACTGGAAGAGAAGGGTCTCTCAGACAGGGGTCTCTGTACCTGACTGGAAGAGAGGGATCTCTCTACCTGGCTGGAAGAGAGGAGTCTCTCCACCTGACTGGAACTGAAGGATAATCTCTGCCTGAGGGTTCTTTTAATTTGACAGAAAGAAAATGCTTTTTCTGTCTCACTCAGAGAGGGGTCTCTCTACCTGACTGGAAGGGATGGGTCTCTCCATATCACTAGGAGAGGAAGGTCTCTTTACCTGACTGGACATAAATGGTTTGTCTCACTCAGAGACGGTGGTCTCTCTATCTGACTGGAACTGAAAGGTGATCTCTACCTGACTGGAACTGAAAGGTGATCTCTGTCTGACACAGAGAGAGGGGTCTCTGTCTGACAGAAAGAAAATGCTTTTTCTGTCTCACTCAGAGAGCGGTCTCTCTACCTGACTGGAAGTGAGGGATCTCTCTGTGTGACTCACACAGAGGAGTCTATCTGCTGCCCTGATACAGACAGGTCGGTCTCTCTACCGGACTGGAAGGGATGGTCTCTCCGTCTCACTTGGAGATAAGAGTCACTCTACCGCACTGGAAGAGATGCCCTTCCCCACCGAGCCAACGTAGGAACAGGAGTCACACATGGCGTGTCTCCACCCGCCAAAGTAGACCATGCGGAAGGAAGGAACGTAGATGCGTATGACGGCGCTCACAGACAGGGGTCTCTGTACCTGACTGGAAGAGAGGGGTCTCTGTACCTGACTGGAAGAGTGGGGTCTCTCTACCTGACTGGAACTGAAGGATGATCTCTGCCTGACACAGAGAGAGGGGTCTCTCTATTTGATAGAAAAAGAATGCTTTTTCTGTCTCACTCAGAGAGGGGTCTCTCTATCTGACAGAAAGAGAATGCTCTTTCTTTCTTACTCAGATAGGGTTCTGTCTATCTGTCTGGAACAGAAGGGTCTCTCTACCTGACTGGAAGAGAGGAGTCTCTCTACCTGACTGGAACTGAAGGATAATCTCTGCCTGACACACAGAGAGGAGTCTCTCTATTTGACAGAAAGAGAATGCTTTTTCTGTCTCACTCAGAGAGGGGTCTCTGTACCTGACAGGAAGAGAGGGGTCTCTCTACCTGACTGAAAGATAGAGGTCTCGTGTCTCTGTACCTGACTGGAAGGCAGGAGACTCTCACCTGACTGGAACTGAAGGATGATCTCTGCCTCTCTATTTGACAGAAAGAAAATGCTTTTTCTGTCTCACTGATAGAGGGGTCGCTCTACCTGACTGGAAGGGAGGAGTCTCTTCATTTAACTTGGAAAGAAAGGTCTCTCTACCTGACTGGAAGAGGAAGGTCTCTCTGTCTCACTCAGAGATGGGGGGTCTCGCTTCCTGACTGAAACTGAAAGGTGATCTCTGCCTGATACAGAGAGAGGGGTCTCTCTATCTGACAGAAAGTGTATGATCTTTCTGTCTCACTCAGAGAGGGGTCTCGCTACCTGACTGATAGAGAGGGATGTCTCTACCTGACTGGATAAGAGAGCGGTCTCTCTACCTAACTGGAAGAGAGGGGTCTCCCTACCTGACTGAAAGAGAGGGGTCTCTGTACCTGACTGGAAGAGAGGGATCTCTCACCCTGACCGGAAGAGAGAGGTCTCTGTATCTGACTGGAAGAGTGGGGTTTCTCTACCTGAATGGAACTGAAGGATGATCTCTGCCTGACACACAGAGAGGGGCCTCTCTATGTGACATAAAAGAGAATGCTCCTTCTGTCACACTCAGAGAGGGTTCTGTCTATTTGTTAGGAAGAGAAGGGTCTCTCTACCTAACTGGACGAGAGGGGTCTCTCTCTACCTTACTTGAAAAGAGGGGTCTTTCTACCTGACTGGAAGAGAGGGGTCTCTCTACCTACCTGGACGAGTTGGGTATCTCTACCTGACTTGAAAAGAGGGGTCTCTCTACCTGACTGGAAGAGTGGGGTCGACCTAACTGAGGGGTCTCTCTACCTGACCGGAACAGAACGATGATCTCTGCCAGACACAGAGTGAGGGGTCTTTCCATTTGACAGAATGAAAATGCTTTTTCTGTCTCACTCAGAGAGGGGTCTCTCTTCATGACCGCAAAGAGGAGTCTCTCTACCTGACAGAAAGAAAATGCTTTTTCTGTCTCACTCAGAGAGGGGTCTCTCTTCATGACCGGAAAAGAGGAGTCTCTCTACCTGATTGAAAGGGAGGAGTCTCTGTACCTGACTGGAAGAGAGGGGTCTTTCTGTGTCACTCTGACAGAGGAGTCTATCTGTTGCTCCGGTACAGAGAGGTCGGTCTCTACGTATGACTGGACGAGAGGGGTCTCTACTTGACTGGAAGGGAGGGGTCTCTCCATTTCACTTGGAGAGGAAGGTCTCTCTACCTGACTGGAAGAGAATGGTCTCTCTGTTTCACTCAGAGACAGGGGTCTCTGTAACTGACTGGAAAAGAGGGGTGTCTCTATTTGACTGGAAGAGAAGGGTCTCTCTCCCTGACCGGAAGAGAGAGGTCTCTGTACCTGACTGGAAGTGTGGGTTTTCTCTACTGACTTTAACTGAAGGATTATCTCTGCCTGACACAGAGAGAGGGGTCTCTCTATCTGACATAAAAGAGAATGCTCTGTCTGTCTCGCTCAGAGACGTGTCTGTCTATCTGCCTGGAAGAGAAGGGTCTCTCTACCTGACTGGAAGAGAGTGGTCTCTGTACCTGACTGGAACTGAAGGATGATCTCTGCCTGACACTGAGAGAGGGGTCTCTCTAATTGACAGAAAGAAAATGCTCTTTCTTTCTCCCTCAGAGAGGAGTCTCTCTACCTGACTGGAAGAGTTGGGTCTTTCTACCTGACTTGAAAAGAGGTGTGACTGGAAAAGAGGGGTCTCTCTACCTTACTGGAAGAGTTGGGTCTCTCTACCAGACTTGAAAAGAGGGGTCTCTCTACCTGACTGGAAGAGAGGGGTCTGTCTAACTGACTGGAAGTGTGGGGTCTCTCTACCTGACCAGAACTGAACGATGATCTCTGCCTGAGGGGTCTCTAAATTTGACAGAAAGAGAATGCTTTTTCTGTTCACTCAGAGAGGGGTCTCTCTTCATGACCGGAAAAGAAGAGTCTCTCTACCTGATTGAAAGGGAGGAGTCTCTGTACCTGACTGGAAGAGAGGGGTCTGTCTGTGTCACTCAGACAGAGGAGTCTATCTGCTGCTCTGGTACAGAGAGGTCGGTCTCTACACATGATTGGAAGAGAGGGGTCTCTCTACTTGACTGGAAAGGAGGGGTCTCTCCATTTCACTTGGAGAGTAATGTCTCTCTACCTGACTGGAAGAGATTGGTTTCTCCGTCTCACTCAGAGACGGGGGTCTCTGTACCTGACTGGAAGAGAATGGTCTATCTGTCTTACTCGGAGACAGGGGTCTCTGTACCTGACTGGAAGAGAGGGGTCTCTCTACTTAACTGGGAGAGACGTGTCTCACTACCTGACTGGAAGAGAGGGGTCTCTCTACCTGACTGGAAGAGAGGGGTCTCTCTACCTGACTGGACGAGAGAGGTCTCTCTACCTGACTGGAAGGGAGGGGTGCTTCTACCGGACTGGAAGAGAGGGGTCTCTCTACCTGACTGGATGAGAAGAGTCTCCTACTTCCTCTTCAGGAGACAGTGGTGTTATAATTGCGTACCTGCAGCCCAACGTGGAGAACCTGGTAGAGAAGTATGATCGTATGTTGTCTATACCACACTAGGACCATGCTTCTCCTCCAGTGATGGAGGAAGAAGGGACTGGAGACACTAAACCTTTCCTCTGCCACCAACCATAGTACATGGTGGAGTGTAGTCAGGGTCACATGACTCTAACTGTGTTTTGTGTATGTAGAGTATTAAAATAACACATCAATCTTTAGAAACTGCCAGATGAAGTGTTTTGTTATACATGTACATGTACATGGTATAGGAACATCTCCTGCTCTGAAATTGTGTACCGAAGGAGCTACATGTATTGGGTTCTAGCAGTACCACTCTCTCTGTGCTAACACTCAGAGGGACCTCGTTTAACTGTTAGACAGATAAACCTCTCTGCCTTCGAGATGGGAGGCCGGGCAGGGAAATAAAGATCTAGAAAGGGTGGCATTGATAGGTACAGTGGAGAGGGGGGCAGAAGTGAGAATATTTAAGCATAAAAATAGTTGTTACATGCATTGTGGGGGGGTTTAATCATGTCTGTGGAGGTGGGTATGCATGTGTGTGGTAGGTATGAGCCTTTTTCCTTCCTCCTCCTGGGAAAGTGTGTGCATAGGGGTATTGTGAGTCAAAAGAGAGGAAGTGAAAGTAAGCAAGTGGGTATCCCTTTGATGTCTAGTAGTAGACAGTAGGAGGGGCTTGAAACACCTCTCCATGACCTCTATGAATAATTTGCATTGATTATGACACCTGCAGGGCTTTATTGGTAAGAAACCAAATGTAGATCTGAGTCTTCTTCTTCTTATGCTCCTATGCACAAAGTTAAGCTTGCATAGTACTAATTTAGAACACACATAAGTGAGTGTGAATCACAGATACTTTAAACTACACTATTTTCACAAACAAATACATAAACAAATAAACTGAAACTTTATCACAATTACATGCTCACAGAACACAGATACTTACATTAATACACTGACACAAATACATCTGGAGATATAAAAAAATTATATCCTTCTTATAGGACCAAAAAAATAAACTTCAATTCAAGCCTGTGAAAAGCACAGGAAATAAGGACCAATTATTTTGGCAGGAACCAATACAAACACTCAAAAAGTGCTGCAGGAAAGTTAACCTACCCTATTCAGCATGCCTCGATCAAACCTTACCAAACAACAAAAATAACACTGACAACTCTCCACAATCTATTTCAGTCTGGTAGAGACACCCCTCTCTTCCAGTCAGTTACAGAGACCCCCATCACCGAGTGAGAAAGATAAACCATTCTCTTCCAGTCAGGTACAGAGACCCCCGCCTCTGAGTGAGACAGAGAGACCATTCTCTTCCAGTCAGTTAGAGAGACCTTCCTCTCCAAGTGAAATGGAGATACCCCTCCCTTCCAGTCAGGTAGAGAAACCCCACTCTTCCAGTCAAGTACAGAGACCCCTCTTTTCCAGTCAGGTACAGAGACCTCTGTCTGTGAGACCCCTCTCTTCCATTCAGGTAGAGTGACTCTTATCTCCAAGTGAGACATAGAGAGACCGACCTGTCTGTACCAGGGAATCAGATAGACTCCTCTGTCTGAGTGACACAGATAGATCCCACTCTTCCTGTCAGGTAGAGAGACCCCTCTCTCTGAGTGAGACATAGGGACCATTCTCTTTCAGTGAAGTAGAGAGACCAGACAGGTAGATAGACACCTTTGCATGACAGAGCCAGAAGGATTTCTATCTCTGCGTGAAACAGAGAGAACCCTCTCTTCAAGTCAGCTAGAGAGACCTTACTCTTCCAGTCAGGTAGAGAGACCTCTCTTTTCAAGTCAGGTAGACAGACCCCTCTCTTCCAGTCAGGTAGAGAGACCCCTCATTTCAAGTCAGGTCGACAGACCTCTCTCTTCCAGTCAGGTAGAGAGACCGCTCTCTTCCAGTCAGGTAGAGAGAGCCCTCTCTTCCAGTCAGATAGAGAGACACCTCTTTTCAAGTCAAGTGGAGAGACCCCTCTCTTCCAGTCAGGTACAGAGACCCCTCTCTTCCAGTAATATTACGAGACCCCTATCTTCCAGTCCAGTAGAGAGATCCCTCTCTTCCTGTTAGGTATAGAGACCCCTCTCTGAGTGAGACAGAAAAAGCATTCACTTTCTGTCAAATAGAGAGACCACTCTCTGCGTGTCAGGCAGAGATCATCCTTCAGTTCCAGTCAGGTAGAGAGACCCCTCTCTTCCAGTCAGGTAGAGAGACCCCTCTTTTCAAGTCAGGTCGACGGACCTCTCTATTCCAGTCAGGTATACCTGACTTGAATACAGGGGTCTGTCGACCTGACTTGAAAAGAGGGGTCTCTCTACCTGACTGGAAGAGAGGGGTCTCTCTATTTCATTGGAAGAGAGGGGTCTCTCTACCTTACTGGATGAGAAGGGTCTTTGTGTCTATAGAGAGATCCCTCTCTTCCAGTCCTGTAGAGAGACCTCTCTATTCCAGTTAAGTAGGGAGACACCTTTTTTCCAGACAGGTACAAAGACCCCTGTATCTGAGTTAGACACAGAGACCCTTCGGCCTTCTCTTCCAGTCAGTTAGAGAGACCCTTCTATTCCAGTAAGGTAGAGAGACCCCTCTCTTCCAGTCAGGTAGAGAGACCTCTCTCTTTCTGTCAGGTAGAGAGACCCCTCTCTTTCCGTCAGGTTGAGAGACCCCTCTCTTTCAGTCAGGTAGAGAGACCCTTCTTTTCCAGTAAGGTAGAGAAACACTTCTCTTCCAGTCAGGTAGAGAGACCCCTCTCTTCCAGTCAGGTAGAAAGACCCCTCTATTCCAGTCAGGTAGAGAGACCCCTCTCTGAGTGAGACAGAAAGATCATTCTCTTTCTGTCAGATAGAGAGACCAAGACCCCCGTCTCTGAGTGAGACAGAGAGACCACTTTCTTTCAGTCAGGTAGAGAGACCTTCCACTCCAAGTGAAATGGGGAGAGCCCTCCCTTCCAGTCAGGTAGAGACGCCCCTCTCTGAGTGAGACAGAAAAAGCATTGTCTTTCTGTCAGATAGAGAGATCCCTCAGGCAGAGGTCATCCTTCAGTTCCAGTCAGGAGGAGAGAATCCTCTCTTCCAGTCAGGTACAGAGACACCTTTCTTCCAGCCAGGTAGAGAGACTCCTCTCTTCCAGTCAGGTAGAGAGACCCTTCTCTTCCAGACAGATAGACAGAACCCTCTCTGAGTGAGACAGAAAAAGCATTCTCTTTCTGTCAAATAGAGAGACTCCTCTCTGTGTGTCAGGCAGAGATTATCCTTCAGTTCCAGTCAGGTAGAGAGACTCCTCTCTTCCAGTCAGGTAGAGAGACCCTTCTGTTCCAGACAGATAGACAGAACCCTATCTGAGTAAGAAAGAAAGAGCATTCTCTTTCTGTCAGATAGAGAGACCCCTCTCTGAGTGAGACAGAAAAAGCATTCTTTTTCTATCAAATAGAGAGACCCCTCTCTCTGTGTCAGGCAGAGATCATCCTTCAGTTCCAGTCAGGTAGAGAGACCCCACTCTTCCAGTCAGGTACAGAGACCCCTCTCTTCCAGTCAGGTACAGAGACCCCTGTCTGTGAGCGCCGTCATACGCATCTACGTTCCTTCCTTCCGCATGGTCTACTTTGGCGGGTGGAGACACGCCGTGTGTGACTCCTGTTCCTACGTTGGCTCGGTGGGGAAGGGCATCTCTTCCAGTGTGGTAGAGTGACTCTTATCTCCAAGTGAGACGGAGAGACCATCCCTTCCAGTCCGGTAGAGAGACCGACCTGTCTATATCAGGGCAGCAGATAGACTCCTCTGTGTGAGTGACACAGAGAGATCCCTCACTTCCAGTCAGGTAGAGAGACCGCTCTCTGAGTGAGACAGAAAAAGCATTTTCTTTCTGTCGGACAGAGAGACCCCTCTCTCTGTGTCAGACAGAGATCACCTTTCAGTTCCAGTCAGGTAGAGATCACCTTTCAGTTCCAGTCAGGTAGAGAGACCACCGTCTCTGAGTGAGACAGAGAGAACATTCACTTCCAGTCAGGTAAAGAGACCTTCCTCTCCAAGTGATATGGAGAGACCCCTCCCTTCCAGTCAGGTAGAGGGACCCCTCTCTGAGTGAGACAGAAAAAGCATCTTCTTTCTGTCAAATTAAGAGACCCCTCAGGCAGAGATTATCCTTCAGTTCCAGTCAGGTAGAGAGACTCCTCTCTTCCAGCCAGGTAGAGAGATCCCTCTCTTCCAGTCAGGTAAAGAGACCCCTTTCTTCCAGTCATGTAGAGAGACCCCTCTCTTCCTGTCAGGTACAGAGACCCCTCTAAGAGTGAGACAGAAAATACATTCTTTTTCTGTCAAATAGAGAGACCCCTCTCTCTGTGTCAGGCAGAGATCATCCTTCAGTTCCAGTCAGGTAGAGAGACCCCACTCATCCAGTCAGGTACAGAGACCCCTCTCTTCCGGTCAGTTAGAGAGACCCTGCTCTTCCAGTCAAGTAGAGAGACCCTTCTTTTCCAGTCAGGTACAGAGACCCCTGTCTGTGAGACCCATCTCTTCCTGTCAGGTAGACTGACTCTTATCTCCAAGTGAGACGGAGAGACCATCCCTTCCAGTCGGGTAGAGAGACCGACCTGTCTGTATCAGGGCAGCAGATAGACTCCTCTGTGTGAGTCACACAGAGAGATCCCTCACTTCCAGTCAGGTAGAGAGACCGCTCTCTGAGTGAGACAGAAAAAGCATTTTCTTTCTGTCAGACAGAGACCCCTCTCTCTGTGTCAGACAGAGATCACCTTTCAATTCCAGTCAGGTAGAGATCACCTTTCAGTTCCAGTCAGATAGAGAGACCACCGTCTCTGAGTGAGACAGAGACCATTTACGTCCAGTCAGGTAAAGAGACCTTCCTCTCCTAGTGATATGGAGAGACCCATCCCTTCCAGTCAGGTAGAGAGACCCCTCTCTGAGTGAGACAGAAAAAGCATTTTCTTTCTGTCAAATTAAAAGAACCCTCAGGCAGAGATTATCCCTCAGTTCCAGTCAGGTGGAGAGACTCCTCTCTTCCAGCCAGGTAGAGAGATCCCTCTCTTCCAGTCAGGTACAGAGACCCCTGTCTGAGAGACCCTTCTCTTCCAGTAAGGTAGAGAGACCACTGTCTTCCAGTGAGGTAGAGTAACTCTTATCTCCAAGTGAGACGGAGAGACCATCTCTTTTAGTCAGGTAGAGAAACCCCTCTCTGAGTGAGACAGAAAGATCACTCTCTTTCTGTCAGACAGAGAGACCTCTCTCTCTGTGTCAGGCAGAGATCACCTTTCAGTTCCAGTCAGGAAGACAGACCCCCGTATCTGAGTGAGACAGAGAGACCATTCTCTTCCAGTCAGGTAAAGAGACCATCCTCTCCAAGTGAAATGGAGAAACCCCTCCCTTCCAGTCAGGTAGAGAGACTCCTCTCTGAGTGAGACAGAAAAAGCATTTTCTTTCTGTCAAATTAAGAGACCTCTCAGGCAGAGATCCAGTCAGGTAGAGAGACCCCACTCTTCTAGTCAGGTACAGAGACCCCTCTCCTCCAGTCAGGTAGAGAGACCCCTCTTTTCCAGTCAGGTAGAGAGATCTCTCTCTATCAGTCAGGTAGCGAGACCCCTCTCTGAGTGCGACAGAAAGATCATTCTTTTTCTGTCCGATAGAGAGACCCCTCTCTCTGTGTCAGGCAGAGATCACCTTTCAGTTCCAGTCAAGAAGCAAGACCCCCCCGTCTCTGAGTGAGACAGAGAGACCTTTCTCTTCCAGTCAGGTAGAGAGACCCCTCTCTGAGTGAGACAGAAAAAGCATTTTCTTTCTGTCAAATAGAGAGAACCCTCAGGCAGAGATCATCATTCAGTTCCAGTCAGGTAGAGAGACTCAGGTACAGAGACACCTCTCTTCCAGTCAGGTAGAGAGACCCCTCACTGAGTGAGACAGAAAAAGCATTCTCTCTGTCAAATAGAGAGACCCCTCTCTGTGTGTCAGGCAGAGATCATCCTTCAGTTCCAGTCAGGTAGAGAGACTCCTCTCTTCCAGTCAGGTAGAGAGACCCTTCTCTTCCAGACAGATAGGCAGAACCATATCTGAGTGAGAAAGAAAGAGCATTCTCTTTCTGTCAGATAGAGAGAACCCTCTCTGACTGAGACAGAAAAAGCATTCTCTTTCTGTCAGATAGAGAGACCCCTCTCTCTGTGTCAGGCAGAGATCATCCTTCAGTTCCAGTCAGGTAGAGAGACCCCATACTTCCAGTCAGGTACAGAGACCCCTCTCTTCCGGTCAGGTAGAGAGACCCTACTTATCCAGTCCAGTAGAGAGACCTGTCTTTTTCAGTCAGGTACAGAGACCCCTGTCTCGGAGAGACCCTTCTCTTCCAGTCAGGTAGAGAGACCCGTGTCTTCAAGTCAGGTAGAGTGACTCTTATCTCCAAGTGAGACAGAGAAACCATCCCTTCCAGTCAGGTAGAGAGACCCCTCTCTTCCAGTCAGGTAGAGAGACCCTTCTCTTCCAGACAGATAGGCAGAACCATATCTGAGTGAGAAAGAAAGAGCATTCTCTTTCTATCAGACAGAGAGACCCCTCTCTCTGTGTCAGGCAGAGATCACCTTTCAGTTCCAGTCAGGTAGAGAGACCCCCGTCTCTGAGTGAGACAGAGAGACCCTTTCCTTCCAGTCAGGTAGAGAGACCCCTCTCTGAGTGAGACAGAAAAAGGATTTACTTTCTGTCAAATTAAGAGACCCCTCAGGCAGAGATCATCCTTCAGTTCCAGTCAGGTAGAGAGACTCCTCTCTTCCAGTCCGGTAGAGAGACCCTTCTCTTCCAGACAGATTGACAGAACCCTCTCTGACTGAGACAGATCTCTTTCTGTCAGATAGAGAGACCCCTCTCTCTGTGTCAGGCAGAGATCATCCTTCAGTTCCAGTCAGGTATTAGAGAGACCCCTAACATCCAGTCAGGTAGAGAGACCCCTCTCTTCCTGTCAGGTACAGAGACCCCTCTCTGGGTGAGACAGAAAAAAGTATTCTCTCTCTGTCAAATAGAGAGACCCCCCTCTCTCTGTGTCAGGCAGAGATCATCCTTCAGTTCCAGTCAGGTAGAGAGACCCCTCTCTTTCCAGTCAGGTAGAGAGACCCCTGCCTTCCAGTCAGGTAGAGAGACCCCTCTTTTCAAGTCAGGTAGAGAGACCCCTGCCTTCCAGTCAGGTAGAGAGACCCCTGCTTTCCAGTCAGGTAGAGAGACGCCTCTCTTCCAGTCGGGTAGAGAGACCTTTTCTCCAAGTGAGACGGAGAGAGCCCGACCTTCCAGTCCAGGTGGAGGCAGAGTGACTACGTATACAGCAGGTAAGTTATTTTTGGGTTCGTACAAGTGTCCTGCTCGTAGCGACCCTGCTTTCTATGAATTCTGTCTGTAACATGAACGAATACGCTACATAATTTCTGAACCCATACTTACCTATGCGCGTGCATGTGTACGTACGTACTCTAGCGTCTTTGATGAAGCACGTTCTGGACCACGCGGCTGCATGCACTAGTGTAGCTGCAGCGCTGTACTAAGCTGCCTTGTTGCTTAAGTTCACCTCCCGCCTTTGTGCGCAGGTAGGCCTATTTGAAATGACGTTCGAATTGAAATGGTGCACACCTAGTACGGTTTGTTATTAAAACCAGTACAGCTAGCTAACTGCTGTGAAACGAATGACGCGGTATGGTACGATTTGCGTCCAATAAAGATTCTCTGCTTTTTTTTTTTTTTATGAACAACTCAGTGAAGCATAGGCTCGTTAGCCACGGCTTGGGGATTTTTGATAACACTGGATTTTACAATATTTGCCCATGCATCTGATGGGTCACATTTGCGCAGGCGAATGAAAAGTGCGCGCAATGATGTTGAAGAGAAGCATAGTTTAGGAGGGTGGGGCTGTGTTGTGCACAGCGGCAATGTATCACGTGAATGTGATAATATTCAATTGTGTTCACGTGAGACCTCTCGTACGCAGACCTAAACATTCATGTTCCACTTTCGTTCAATAATTCCGCGCATGCGTAAGCGCTGCTAAACTTGGACAGTTTGTAACTTTGTTTCCAGTGGAGGAGAAAATACAAAAGTTAGTTCCACAATTAGAGTACGGCTTCCTCTACAGGTCTGATAATTCAAAGTTAGCTTTTAACAATGTCAATTAACAGAAACTAATCAACTCCGTTTTAAACGTTTGGCTTCGTTATTCACCACGCAAGATGGTAAGCTGTTCATTGGCACGATTATTGGATGCTTCTTTGCATAGATTCACCGTGATATTGGTGATTAATTTGCAATAGCTTGACTTTCAGCAGGGGTTTCCCCACAAAAACCACATATAAGATAGATCACGTGATAAATAATTTTAATAGTTATAAAAATTAATTTTTACACACTTCCTGGGTGGTACTGAATGTTGATCATAGCATTGGCATGTTTTTAATAAACCGATAACTAACTTTTAATAACTACACATTCATAACTTAAGCTAATGATTGGCATGATTTTTGGTTTAAACAGCATAATTTTACCATGTTCAGTTCTGGAGTTATGCCAATTTAAAGATTTTGCGCGACTTTTGGATCACCCTGTATATTCCTGTTACACCGGGAAGTATACGGTGGCCGATGATACATTTATAAGTGACGGCTGACCGTCAAAAATATGAGCCGGTGACACAGGTACATGTACCTTAATACAAGGACAAACATTTGTCACAAGAGTCCGCGAAAATTTCCTATACATGATATAGTATATCCTTGTACGTGCTTTGTAAATCAGTCAGACTGCATAGCGCATACCTTTGAAGATCTTAAGCTATTATTCTTTACTCAGCCAATTAGGTCCTTTACATTCTCCACGTACGTGCATGCGCATCTGCATCAGCGCATGCACACTTGATCACGTTTGCAAGGAATAAATGACGCCTGAATCGGGCTGTATTTATATTTAATGACCGCGAATTGCAGTTAATTCAGCTGTACTATAGTGGAGTAAGATACGACTTGAGTCGAGTCAGTTATCAAATATATACGGTGCTGTAATAAATGGACGGGTCAAAATGCGATACGACGGCGGAATACGGGATGGTTGAGTCCTGTGCTGCTAAATACAGCTACAAGCGAGAGGGGCAATCGGATTACAGTGCAAGGAGTCTAAAACGTGGAGAGTACGTTGCTGGTAAATCGGATGTTAACGAGTACATGAGTAGTGGCCACTGCTGCATACTATAGTCTACGAGATATCGCGGCGACATCGGTTGCTGTATAGACGAGTTATTGCGGCGCGGATCAGCTAGCTGGAACGATTAACTGATTTTTGTCTGCTCGTTGCATATATGTTCTGAAACCAAATGTGTCATTGGAATAACTATTTGTAAATAAAATGAAATAAAATACAAAAACACACGCGAAAATTTTAATACAATATACGCAGCAAAATTCAATGATATGATACGTATACTGTATACTTTGTTGTGGGCGACAATCAGTGCGCGATCACACAACGAAGTTTCAACGAAGTTTATAAGCGCCTCGCACGGCCCGAAGTGGTTCATGGCCGCTTCAATGTAAATTAAACCGGTTGAGAGTAGATATTATTATTGTGTCAGTCACTAATACATGTATATAATCCTTTCAACAGAACTTGAGTTGAAGTCACATTGAGATCTCACATCACAGTCCTGGACATGTTGACCATCCATTGTGATGACCAGCTAGTTAGGACCAGCAGTCTGAGGGGTGAGGGTGATGGTGTAGGTACCATCCCTGTGGTCCTCCACCTCTCCACACACACAACTGCTCCATTATGGGCCTTGGACCTCATCTCAGCCTCAACCTGTATACCACCATGCATGTGGACACTCCTCTCCATAGGAGGTCTTTGCCTCTAACTTAATATGGAATTTAAAGATATCCATGTGCTTGAAGATAGAGGCGGAGACATCTCTGACACATTGCCAAATTTGGACAGTTCTCCTACAAGGGCATCTGTTTGCACAAATACAGATGTCACTGTGTTGGGTCGGAGTGAGTGACATGGTCTGGACCCCATCAATGGTGGCCTTTTGTTCAGTAGGATATATGCGCCATAGCTACCACCTCACGGTCAGTATGGGTCTGGAGGATGTGGGAGGCTGCTTCTGTGTAGCAAGTAATGTCATAAAATATGTTCTCTTTGGAGAGTTAGAGCCTCCAAATCTGACAATAATGCCTTTTTCTTTTCTCTAATTATTTCAAAAGCTTGGTTGATTGCTAAGCATTCCCTTTGCAAATTTCCACTTGTTCTATTACCTTCTCATTCCATCTATCGTTCTGTACCCCACTTATACCCTGATACCCCATCGAAAATTTTCACCAGAGACTATTTTTGCTTGGGTTAATTTCACTGGGCAACAACAAAAAAGAACCGGAGACGCGCGCGCAAGACGACCGGAGGGAGTGGCCCCCCCCCCCCCCCCCCCCCCCCCCCCCCTTTAAGGAGCTAATCTCCGCCTACGCAGGCAAGCTTGGGCATGCATCACGGTTACAGTCAATAAAAACAAAATGCTCAGCTTTTTGAAACACAATGCATTGGTTACATTGGGCAATTCACACTTACCGAACTGCATGGTCGTAAACTCTATGGAATGTATCAGTTGGCGACCTGCGATTAGCTTTTCGAACCAAAGTAGCCAGCCCTTACTTGCATGCACGCGCGTATTTTATGATGCATACCATGCAGGGAATACGGGGGCGGGGGCGGGGGGGGGGGGGGTAACTGTATTCCTAGGGAATTGAGTCCGGTTAATTTTCGGGCGACTGTATTCCCTAGTGATTTCGGTCTGGGGGGGGGGGGGGGGGGAACCGCATCCCCTACGGGAATACGGTCAGGGAATACGGCCCCCCCGGACCAAAAATTGCATCCGGACCGTGTACACCGGCATGCAGCCTAACGATCTGATAACTAGCTGCTTTGCACAGCAAAACTGCTATCAAATGAATGTAGCATCCTTCATGTATAGTATTGTATACTCGTCTGTCACAGGTCAAGGAATGGGGGTGGTGCGTGTGCTATCTATAGAGGAGTTGCCTCGATGTCACGCGCGTCGTGTGTTACGTAATTTACTTCATATGTATGTTGCTATTTATGTCTACAAGTTGCTATAAATATATGGTACTTCCAAATGAGCTGTTTATCCTGCAAAATATAATTGCATTCATTAATTGGTTCATGGTGGTTTGGGGGTCTATTGTGACATTATTGCATAGAAGCTGCAAGGGCCGTGTTACACCTTCAAAGAATAAACATTTTGCTTTCAACAGTGGGCGAGTACTAGCATGAACCTTGAATTTGCCTACAATAGAAGCCATTCCTGCTGGAGATGGTGGTTGGTTTAAATAACGTGACCATTCCAAAAGCGTTGTGCATGACTCGGTTGAGCTAGAAAAGAGTCAATAAGTCGTGGCTGTTGTATCAGCCAAATTATTGACAATGTCATTAACGTGTACAAATGTTCTGACGCAATCCATGGCTATGGAAATGGTCTACTTTCTTCCAAGTACTGGACCTGGAATCGTTCACTTGATCGGGAAATTAATGACAGTTCATTGTTTGATAAGGATTATGAGGATTTGACAATTAAGAGTCCATATGTCTCATTTCGTGATTTTCTAGGTCGTGTTCACTACATGTCCAGTGATGGTCGCAAAGGAGATTTGTCTAGTAAAGGGTTGAAACTTTTTTTTGTACCACGCCATGCACGGTGGGACCTAGTACGTGCGAAGTGAATTGGGAAGAACTGAAACATTTTTGTATCCGTCTCGTCACATCAGGGGTTGCGGGCTCACCCTAAAATGTCACAAGACGACAAGAATAATGGGGATATCATACACGAACCCATCAATGGCTCAGTTCTGAAGTCTCTTATTCAGAAGGGCCGCAATTTAAAAATAGACAATAAAAAACGAGTTGGTATATATCTCGTGCCTCATCCTTACCAACCATATTACGGTGTGTCGTTTTATTGACATTCCCGGTCCATACAAAGATGGTGTGGTGCGCGCATGAGTTAAATGTATCATCAACATGTATACTGAATTGAATTAATTTTAATTAATAATACTTTCGTTTTTAATTTCAAGGAAGTTACATGACCCATGGGGTATAAGTTACAATCGGTAAACGTTCTAAAGATAGTGGTTCGTAAATGAGTGTTTATTTATTTTCAATAGCATCTTGGCATCTTGCGCTAAATGTGAGGGTTATTTAACTTATTTTGGCATGCCCCTCCTCTGGTCATGTGCCCCTATTCTGGTGATCATTGCCCCTCCTCTGATAGTATGTGCCTCTCCTCTGATGCCTCCTCTGATAGTATGTCTTCCTCCTCTAATGCCTCCTCTGATGGTCATGTGCCCCTCCTCGAACTTCAACTGCATGAGCTGGGAACGTGGGACGCATAGGTTTGCCTGGTGAATTTAGCCAGTGTTTACATTTGTTTGTGATCAAACGAATGCCATGCACCTTACATGCGTATCAGTTCCACATGACCATATCGCAAGCAAAACGATATGGGAGTGGCCCAATCAATTGATTGGTCCACTCCCACTTTCGTTCTGTTGTGAACCGACCCAAAAGGTAACATCATAGTTCCACGGCCCCACCTATTAACTATAACGCATTCTTTACTCAGCCAATTAGGCGTTTTACATTCTTCACAAATCGTAGGAATAACGCCTGCATGACTCGGGCTGTATTTATATTTAATGACCGCGAATAATTGAGCTGCATGTATAGTGGAGCAAGATACGACTTGAATCGAGTCAGTTATCAAAACCGCGAAATATACGGTGCTGCAATAAAATGGACGGGTCAAATAGCGATACGACGGCGGAATACGGGATGGTTGAGTCCTGCGCTGCTAAATACAGCTACAAGCGAGAGGGGCAACCGGATAACAGTGCAGGGAGCCGGAGTCTACAACGTGGAGAGTACGTTGCTGGTAAATCGGATGTTGACGAGTACATGAGTAGTGGCCACTGCTGCATACTATAGTCTACGAGATATCGTGGCGACATCGGTTGCTGTAGACGAGTTATTGCGGCTCGGCAGCTAGCTGGAATGGTTAACTGATTTTTGTCTGCTCTTTGCATATATTCTCTGAAACCACATGTATCATTCATTTTATTTTGCTGTATGTACCACGTCAGCGGAATTAGTATAGCCACGCATGCATGTATATGCATATTGAACGGATTATAGTGACGATCATGCAGTTGGACTATATAGCCCTTTAAAACCATGCAGTGCAGTTAATGTGTTGTTTAATAACACCGACCGGCTAAAAAAGTACTACATTTTGAAAAGTATACAATGCACGGACTATTTGTAAAAATAATAATAATAGTAATAAACCGCACTCGGAAAATAGGAGTACAATCTGGCATCCACTAGGTATCATTTCTTCAGAAACTGGTGTCCAACAAGGAGATCCGCTGGGGCCACTGCTATTCTCACTTGTGCTACACAGAGTAGTCCCTGCAATAGCCAGCAACTGCCCAGAGTTGTTGTTTCTATGTGGTATCTTGACGATGGCACCATAGCAGGTCCCAAACTGGCAGTGTTACGTGCACTCTCCATAATTCAAGATCGTGGTCCTACTAATGGGCTTTTCATTAACACACATTTAAATGTGAATTATACAGTACAGGCGATTTGAGCATCTTCCCATCTGAGATGAAGTCTTTGAAAGAACTTAATTTTGAAATCCTGCATGGGTGCTCCAATTGGTGACTTTGTCTTCTATGCAAAATATGCATCTCTGAAATGTGCAAAGGCCCAGGAGCTTCTGCACATGTTGGAGAATGTTGGTTCTGTGGATCCTCAGGTGGCACTGCTTCTGCTTCGTTAGTGCATCAGTTTCTGTACATCTTGCTCATTCCACTCCTTTCTCACTTATGGCTAATGCTATATGTTTGATAATGACATTCATGATGCTTTTCCTGAATGCACTGCAGTGGATGCCTTTGGCAACTCCTGGGAACAGGCCCAACTCTCTCTTAGCAGAGGTGGGCTGGGTCTACATAGCCTTTCATACCATTCATCATGCAGCAGCCTATATTTCACCTGCAAGTGCATCTGAGCACAGTGTTCAGTGTCCATATCACACCTGCTTATACCTCTTCAATGCACTCATTCCATCTGCTGGTGCCATCACTCTAGATGACATTGTCTCCTCACCGTGCCGTCAGCATGCTCTGTCTAGTAAGTTTGAGAACCACCAATTTAAGCTGCTTTTTGACCATTCATCCTTACCTGATAGAGCCCATTTGCTATCAGTTTCTCCCCCCAATGCAGCAGCCCGGCTTTCAGTTCTTCCCTCACAAGGTCTTAACCTGCACATGGACTCTCCTGAATTCCAAGTAGCCTTAAAATGGTGGCTGGGTATGGATTTAGATTAGGGCATCAACTGTGTTATTACTTGCAAGCATGGTGGCGATATGATTTTCCACCACAATAAACTCCATGACGTGTTGGTGGAGTGTTGTAGGTGAGCTAATGTATCTGCCCAAGTCGAGGTTGGCAGTGGCTTTGGGCATGACAAAAGCAACACCAGATTGGCACAAGTGCTCTGAGTTGGGCTGGAAATGCACATCACTAGCAGTAGAGACCTATGGCTACTGAGGTGCTGAGGCTAGGGAAACATTATCGTGTCTTGCCACTTGTCTAGCCATACCCATGAGATGCACCAAGTCCCAGGCCACTGCTTCCATTTATGGCAGACTCAACCTCACTATAGGGTGAGGTCCTGTGCAAGAGCTCTGCTTTCAAGTGCTGGACCTTCGTTGGTCGTCACTGATTGACTTGTAGTTTCTTGTGTGTTAATAACGTAATGTCAATAAAAAAATACATGTAAAATAGGCAGCAAAATTCAATGATATAAAAAGAATTATATAATTATGCTTTTTTGTTATACATTATTCATGTCAGTATGTTCACTGTGTTCCCAAGGCAACGTGTAGTCTGCTGCGATATATACTTAATTGAAGCGCTACATGTGCCTTTCTTTGATGATAGGGTCTTTCAGTCATATGCCTTTTAATTTTTACACTGATTAGCAAATATAATTAAATAAGACCATGGTAAGATAAGAGTATAGCGGTGCTCCATCATCGAACCCAAGTCCACTTCTCCACTTCATCAGTGAGCCCCTCAAACACACGCTGGATGCCCTTATGATGGCAAAGGCTAAGTCCCCTAATGTATATGTGGCTACATGTTTGATAGCGAGGTTTTCCCCATTTGTGGGCCAGGTTTGCTGAGTTTCTTTAAAAAAGACTTGACTTCTCCACAGAGATGCTGGACATTTTTTGAAGAGACTATAGCAGCAAACGTGGTCCACACTGAAATGGGGAAAACAATATACTCTCAAACGCGGCTATGTTAGGGTCTCCTGAGCTGTGTGTAAGGGATATTGTCCTCTTAGAATCTTGTTGGTCTGCAAGTGGAAGCTAGAATTGGTCAGGGCATGCATGGAGAGCGACATACTCCACCAGCGAACACTAAATTCAAAGACCTCAATTAAGTTACAGAAGAGAATATATATGTTACGCGCAAAGCGTGGATTTGCGCAATCCCGGGATTGTCCTGCGCAAACCCTGGATCCATGGTTTGTGGTACAAACCATGGATTGGCCGCGCAATCCTGGGATTGCTCGTGCGCAAAGGATGGATCAGGACAATCCTGGGATTGCCTTGCGCTAAGCATAGATCAGACATGTCTGCATGTAATATATTTTTTAAAATAGCGATGGGTAACGAATAATGAGTACATCCACATACTTTATAACATGCGTTTGCAAGGCCTATGGCGTACAAATACAATTGTTCTCTATTGATGAGCTAGACACTGAGCACAATGGTTCAGAACTCTAGAAAATGTGGTCAGGTTCATTACATCTTGACAAGCCAGTTCTTCATGTCTCCCTTTGTACAGTTGCTTGGCAAGCCGCCAATAATGCTACCAAATATGAAATACATTTCCCCTGAGATATCACGTTTTCCTCACCATCACCAGTACGTGCAGAAATATATGGAGAGAAATTATTACATCAAGATTTTAATTGGCCTTGCATGTTTAATTCCTGAGACTAATTTCCATTTATTAAAACTATCATTTCTCTTTCCTCAAGTTCTTGACTTTGAGGATGCTGGTCTGTCATCAAGAATGGTTGAGTCACCAGGCCAGTTCTTTACAAAATCAAAAATTAAAGTGCTCCCATTGTAACAATTTGCATGGGTAAAATAAGATATTAGCAAATTTTAACTGATTTGGTGCAAGGTTCCAGCTAGGCCACCTCCTTGCCCCTCTCCTCTGATTGGCTCTTAAGAGTACGCGAAGGTCGAGCTACGTGCAACTAATCCGGCCAGGCTTAAGAATTGTAAAAGAAAACACAGTAAGCAGCTGGTCTTATAGTAACTGCTACTAGATAGCAACTCAACTGGTTAGTAGCAGATAAAGCCAAATATAACGCGGCTCGCGACTGGCAATTTACCGGTCACAACACATCCTTTCTCTCACCATAGGCTATATAACTAACACATTTAGTTTATTGCTTACCATATTTCTCCATTTCCGATTCCTCTTCTTTGTTCAAGAACGCTTCTGCTTTTGCTTTATAGATCTCTTCTTGTTCAGCGTACATCCTTCTGGGTAGCTGCCGTTCAACTTATAATTGTACGATACCTCCAGAAGATCGTCGTCTGGCTCATATAATGTGTATTCGTTTCACATTTACGATAGACGGAGATGGGACCAAAAAGTGACAGGCGGGACGAAATCAGGCGATCAATTTTAGTCCGCCCGGACCATTTCCGGTTGCCTATTTAGGTCCGGGCGGACCAAAATTAGACGCGGACCGAAATATTCGTGACGGGACAATGTAACTTCTGAGACAACCCTCGCGGTACAGCAGAAGAATGCAACCAGACAAGATCGCCTTGATTGAAGGGTGCCCCGTGAACCTTTTCATCATATATAGCGTTCTGTCGTTTGTGTTCGGTCACACATCTGTCTCTCACTAGTTGATAAGACCTTTGTAGGTCTTCTTTCAACCTCTGCACATACTCTTGGACTGGAACTTCCTCAATTTTACTGCTACCATACATCAGATCAACTGGAAGCGTCACCTGTCGACCAAACATCAGAAAGAATGGACTAAACCCTGTCGAAGCGTGAACGTTTGAATTATACGCCAGGCAAACCCTGCGTATATTCTGCTCCCAAATAGAAGGATGCTTTCCCACTGTTGTTGATAACATATCCAGCAGAGTTCGGTTAAATCGTTCCACCATCCCGTTGCCCTGTGGATGTACAGCGTAGTGTGGGTCTTCTTTACCCCAAGAATATTGCATAAATCCTTCACCAGTGCAGATTCAAATTGCCGGCCTTGATCACTATGCAACTGCTCTGGTGGTGAAAATCGGCAAAACATCTTATCCACGAGCTTCCTGGCTACAGACATTGCTTCTTGGTTGGGTATACCATAGGCTTCCACCCATCTGGTGAAGTAATCTACTGCCACCAAGACGTACTTGATCTGTTTCTGGAAGAGGGCCCATTATGTCCACACAAACTATTTGCAATGGGTATCCAGCCTGGATTGTTTGTAGACCCACCTTCCGCTTTGGGGCAGCTGATTTCAGTGTGCAGCCCCCTCATGAAGACTCCGCAAGACGTCTGCCTGAAATTCAGTCGGCAGCACAAGCTGAAGGTCGGTTTCTTTTCCGGCCAAGTCTCCTTCTCCACAGAATACATTTTTAATGCGAAGAGATTTCCATTGTTGTAGTAGCAGGCGACTCTCTCGACTCCAAGACTTTGTTACATCCAGAGGGGGTTGGTGCCCATTCTGCACCGCAAGGTACACTGGCTGGATCTGATCGTCATCCAGCTGATGATGCCCCATGTTTCCAGGATCTTGTGACACAGCCGGGTAGGGGAACGAGAACCCCTACAGTTTGCTGAACCCCTACAGGCACCTCGTCCTTATTGTCTACAAGGTATGCGTGACAACGCGTCCGCATTGCTGTGCAAAGCACCCCGGCGATGAACTTTCTCCAGCCAGCGGGCCAGCTGACCTTCAGGCTCTTTAAAATTCCGCACCCAGACCAGCGAATTGTGGTCAGTTCCGAGAGTAAACTCCCTTCCAAGTGGTGATAACTCTCACGCAATATTAGGTACTTTAATAAATTGCGTTTGCGTAGGCGGAAACTGGTGATCTAAATCTCGTCGAAAATTGTGACCGTATTTAGGATTTCTCTACGAGTGCTTAAGAAGACGCGCGCTTTGTAAAGTTGTTTGCAAGGTATTTAGGACTTTATTTAGGTACTTTAATAAATTGCGTATGCGTAGGCGGAAACTGAAATTCTGTCGAAAATTGTGACCGTATTACGGATTTCTCTACGAGTGCTCAAGAAGATACGCGTTTTGTAAAGTTGTTTGTAAGGTATTTAGGACTTTATTACTAGGTTAAAGAAGAAAAGGGGTTGCACGATACATAAGGGTGTCGAAATGTAAGGCAGCATACGGCGTATCTATCGCGATTAGCCATTCCCTAGTTTTTAAAGGTGCCAACTTGAGGAAGCATTTGCCATATTTATTATGTCTTAGTCTATACCAGGATACATTTTCATGAACTTTGGATGGTGCCCAAGGGTCCATTTAACGGCACAGGTGTTTACTGTTGGATTGCTTAGAGCTCGACATAATATAACTTAACCTGGTATTTCAGTGTTAGAGTCCTGTGAATTAAACTTAATTTTTGTATTCTCAATGCATAGACAATCCATTTTGTTTGTGTGCCAAGGAGTTTTTTGATAGCTCTATTTAATACACACCAAATTCGTCAAGGTGCGCGTTAGTTATTGAAACTGTTTTACAGTACGGATCCTCATGTCATTAAAAATAGCAGTATTATTGTGATATGATGGTGCCCACACAGCGTATTTTTCAAGACAATATATTCATGTTAGTCTATCCTAGCTATGCATTAACATTGAGAAATGCATGCTATTTGTATTGTTGTTTAGAATGAGAACTGCTCAGATGTTTAGATGAGCATTACAAACTGCTAGTTCCTGAAATAAGGAATGGGTTGGTGCTATATTCAAGTTAATATCCATGCATGTGCACGCAAATGAATTGCACTTGCTAAACAATTCCAAATGTTGGCATGTGTGGAGGGAGGTTGTGCATGTGTGGAGGGAGGTTGTGCATGTGAGGAGGGGAGGTTGTGCTTGTGTGGTGGGCTGTATGACTGATCAATTCACACATGCACAATCCACAAGTACATGTGTAAATTACATTGTACACATGCAAGAGTTGCTGAAACATTACTGTTGTGTGTTGTGGTACATGATGTCACTGTTATAATTCATTCTATATTCCCTTCCGAGAGTCCACTTAATTCAAAACTGAAAGCTGCACATGCCACCTTCAAACCCTAACACATGACATCATGTTTCAACTGTGTACATGCATGTGTGTATGCATATGCATGTGTGTGTTGTGAGTAGACTGACTGATAAGAAATAACACTTAACACTTTTTTCTTTTGCCAGTTTCACTTCATTCTCATTGTATCAGTCATAACCTATGTCACTGATTAGGTCACATGTACACACATCCCACAAATCAGTTCCTGGAATTTCTTGATAGCTTCTGATGGCATCCCTTGTGATTCTATCATACTATAGCCGGTAGAATCGATAAACCCTTAATTTGCATTGCTTCTTCATTGTATATAGAAATGGTACTGATTTGCTTCTCCATGCATGCCAGCTATGATTTCTTTATATTATTATTGACATTCCATACATGGTGTACATGTGCATAGTAACTTTGTAATTACAAAAACGTGACAATGAAACCAACTAGCTAGAGTTGTTGCATAAATGGTTTACCTATAACAACAATAGACTATAAAGTTATCATATTTACAGCACAGGTCACTAAAAACCCCACGAATTACTAGTACGGTCCTTACTATATGTGCATATGGTATCAGCATTTGAATCAGCAACATATATTGTGAATCCATCACTTATGGAAACACTGAAATAGCAGAGTGCAATGCCTAAAGATTGTTTTAGACAATAGCGGAAGTGATTCGCGCAATCTGATTGGTCAATTGCAGGTATCTAAACGCGGTAGAAACCTCGAGAGGGACTCTAAGTGCCAGTGGGGGGGATTCTAAGTGCCCTGGGCACTTAGAATCCCCCCCTCTGGCACTTAGAATCCCCCCCACAGGCACTTAGAATCCCTCCCGCTGGCATTTTTGAATACATGTACTCCTTTTTAAATATTAAATAACATGAGTTGCGTACATGATATATTGTAGTGTTAGCTCAGTGCTCATTGATACTCTGAGCATTACTAGTACATGTTGGTCCATACTGTATATTAAAAGTTACGTTTGCACAAGAGTGGAAATTATACGTTCTAGGTACGACGTTCTTCATTGCATTTGGAGACTCTATGCCAGCATGTTTTGGTACCATCGGCAAAGGCATGGACACACGGTACCCACTCGTTTTGATGCATTGCAATTCAAAAATATTCTCACGCTGAAAATCAACGGTTCTTTTATAGGAGCGAATACCGTCGATACTGCGATGCCCCGTTCGTTCCATAACCAACTGCTCGTCAACTCCTGACTGGTACAAGCGGGTAGCAGCAGTGGCTCTCAATGAATGATTGGTTTTAAACGCCCTTATTCCCGCAGCGTTGCACATGCGAGCTTATTTCCGGTGTGCTGTCCACTTGTGGTAGGCAAATCTGACGGCAAGTTCAAATCGGCAACTTCATTCATCCAATTTAAAAGCTTCATTCGCATCGGAACCATCGCATAACCAGTCAAAAAAATTGGCACCAAGGATATCCAATGTATACCTTCAAACGGTTGCTATGTAAGTATCTAATTGCTGCGTTGAGTGATAATTTATTGGTTGCTACGTACGCGTTGCTATTGTCTAAATTGGTTAGACACTGTCACCTTCGGGATCCACGTGATTTAGAATCCCCTCGGGCCCTTAGTAGCGCCCTCGCTACCGCTCGGGACGCTACAGCCCAGGGCCCTCGGGGATTCTAAATCACGTAGATCCCTCGGTTTCAGTGTCTAACCTATATTTAGATTCCCCACTGTGTGGATCTTGTTTCCTTCTGGATCAAAGATTGAAACATAACTGCCATCACTCTCACTGACAAAGCTATAACTATCACCACCAATAGCTATTCCACTAGGCTTCTTTGGATTACCACACATTTTGATGAAGACACCTTCCATGGTGAAGACTTTGATAGAATTTGAATCATACGCTGCTACATGAAGGTTTCCCCGAGGGTCTAAGGCAAGACCACGTGGACATAGAAATTGGTTGTTGCCCGCAACATCTCCATGTATGGTGAATAGCAAGCCTCCATTATGAGTGAAGATGCTCACATTGTTCTTTTTACTCTCAGCAACAATAATTCTATTATCCTTATCAACAATGACTGCAGAGGGATTTTGGGTATAAAACTTAAGAACAAAAGCTCCTTCCAATGTCAGTTTCTGAATACGATCATTTTTACAGTCAGCAAGATCGTTTGTGATGAATATACCACATGGCATATTAAATTCGCCATCATTACGTCCATAACGACCTATGGTGCGAACCTTAATACCTCCTGAATGAAACACATCAATGCAGTCACCAGAGCTTGCAACGTAGATATTTTGTTGTCTATCAATGGCAGCACAATATGGATGTTTAGTGCAATATATCAGATTTTGAACAGAATATGAAGTGAAGTCAAATTCTGATTTAACATCAAGGTCATGAGGACTGTTCTGGACATGTTGACCATCCATTGTGATGACCAGCTGGTGAGGACCAGCAGTCTGAGGGGTGAGGGTGATGGTGTAGGTACCATCCCTGTGGTCCTCTACCTCTCCATACACAACTGCTCCATTATGGGCCTTGGACCTCATCTCAGCCTTAACCTGTGCACCACCATGTGGGTACCCTTCTCCATAGGAGGTCTTAGTCTGTAATATAATATTAAAGTTGGTCTTCACTTTGGCTACCAATGCTGATGTCCATGTGCTTGAAGATGGAGACATCTCTGTCACATGGCCAAATTTCAACAGTTCTCTTACAAGGGAATCGGTTTGCACAAATACAGATATGTCACTGTGATGGGTTGGAGTGAGAGACAAGGTCTGGGCCCTATTAATGGTGGCCTTCAGTTCAGTGGGTATAAGTCCTCCCATAGCTACCACCTCATGGTCAGTGTGGGTCTGGAGGATGTTGCAAAGTTCCAGATTGAGCCCTTACTGTCACTTTGTAGTGAGTGAAATTTGTGTAACAAATTCTACATAGCATTTTGACCAATTCTGCATGCCGTCTGTAAGACCTATTGTGCTGGTAAATAAATTAATACTTGGAAAACAACCAAAACAATGCATTCAACAAAGCATTAATATAAGTAAGAGTAAAAAACGTTATGCCTAGGACAACTAATAAAATGATCATAAGAGACAGCTAGTTCGTGAATATAGAATGCCAATAGTACACTGCCGTAATAATGCTCCCCCAAAACACCTCAGTGCGACGTCGTTTGTTATCAAATTGTTACCTTATTCCTCCACATCTCACGCTCAGAAACATATACGTGTCTCTTCTACTTTTAATATTATGCTGTAGCGGAGAATCAATATCTTTTAATTAACTGATGGCTGTGCAAGTAGTTCGAGTACGTGTTCTTCTAAACGCGGATCGTGAACCGATCAATCTGTTTTGTAGTGCACAACTGCACATGCATCCTTCAGAACTTGTGACATGAGACCGTTTACCTTTACTCCAGAGTTCACTTTCGTATACGAAATAACCTTTAATACATTCACGTTATGTTCGTGTCACACTTGCATGCGTTTAATGTATCAGTTCCAAACGTCGAAACACAGCTCATAATTAGATTAGCAACCGTCATGTACGCTACTGCTGATTCCATTGCTCTTGCAGACGCGTAGAAAGGTAGTTAAAAGGTGGGAGTGATAGGCGTACTATAGAGATAGTGCGTGGGGTACGCATTATCGCAAAATCAGATTACCTTTTTGTAGTATTATTTAGAGCATAACATTATCATTTTGGGACTGGGGGAAAGGAGGACCCGGAGTTTAGATATATGCGACCCCAATGTATATGCAACAAACTATTGTGGTAAGCTGAGTTCCTCAATACTATGCATTTGAATGCCCATTCCTCTCTAGTACGGCAGTTGAGAAATGAGAATGCACCTGGTCACATGGAAGTGCTAACCTGTGAAAGGCAAAAAAATGTTGAAAATAGACAAAACTAATATCCTAGTTGCACAGGTATAAATACATTCTAAAATCATTTAATATGCCCACTTAATATGTCTTCTAGGGAAAGCAAAAGCAGCAGTATGATACTAACCATGACATTGCTAGAGCCAACATATTTCAAATTGATACTGAAGTGTTAAAGTGTTTCATACGAAAAAAAGGAGAGGTGGTGCACTGTAAATTGGACCCGAAGTGGGTTGGATCATACATCATAACAGCCAAGCATAGCAATCATTGAGATCCATTGAAAATCCTTTCAAAATAATTCAATGTGGCACTGGTGCTCATTTAAAAGTGTACCACTACCAGTAAACAACACCATCCCCACATTAATAGTCCGATTCATCGACCACCACCCCCCCCCCCCCCCCCCCCCCCCCCCCCCCCCGCCTCTCCTCAACAGGCAACCTCTTCACTCTTCACAGCTGTCCACTCCACCCGTCTCTACACAACTCATGATCAACACTACACAGCAGCAGTCCACTCAACTACTTTAGGTACGCAATGTAAGTAAGGAAGGGTATATATACAATTAATTATAAGTGACACTTTACAAGAATTGTCCCTTTTCAGGTCCTTTGTCAAATGAGCAACTATACTAGGTTAGGTTTTAATAATGGCTTTGTGCCATTTAATAAGGGGGGGGGGGGGGGGGGGGGGGGGGGGGGGCATAAAATCTATTTACATCTTTAGTCCTGAATAAAGAACTATGTTTTGTCATTTCAAGAAGGAAATGGATAGTTTGAAGGTAAAAACATTGTGTTCATTATTATCAAAACATGATATTCCCCTTCCCTCCCCTCCATATATAGCCAGATCATCAATGGTGCCACTAGCTCACAGCTGCATAGAATATACTGGCATGGTAACAAACAAGAGAAAAGTGCAGTTTGTCATGGATATGACTGTGGGTCAATTAAAGCATTACCTGATCACTTGGTTAGCAAAATAATAGTCATTCTAGAGGTTGGATAATCATTCCAAATGTTCATATGGGATTTACTGGTACTCTTACATATATTCTATTTCGCTCATTATAATTCACACACACGCACACACACACACACACACACACACACACACACACACACACACACACACACACACACACACACACACACACACACACACACACACACACACACACACACATACATTCTATAATTTCAATACAGCAAGGGGCAAGGGCATCAGTTTTCTCATATGGCCACTATTACTAATATATATGCTCTGCGTGGAATTGGATTTTCATATCTTTACAAAGTCCTATTCCCAGAGGTGAGCTGACACATCACTATTTTACCTTATTTTAAAAGCCTACATGTTCCATCAGTTCTTAAACCAAATGAATAAAATGGAAGGTGCTAAGCATTCAACCTCACAACCGCTGCAAGACTTGGTTGGCTGTGTATCAACGAAGATTGATGTTGAACACAATCACAGTGAAGCTTCAAAGATGAGAAAGTCGTGCAAGAAATTTTGTGGTGCATTATGGGTATAATAAAAACTATTTCATCAAAGCCAGGGTCAGGGATTTACCACTCTCTACCCTACTCACCCCCTGGTTTGTAAACACGAGCAGTGTCACAATTAATTAATCAGGCAGGCTCGCACCGTTTAATAAACTGCACTGTACTATTATTTTTTTCTTCTCATTTCCATATCAATTACTATCTATTATGAAACAAACCCCCTGTTGCGAACTTGGTGGTAAATCTCTTACTAAGCTATACAGCTGTATCATTAAATTAATGCCATGCATGCTCCAACCACTGTAATATGAGAAAATAATGGTTTTGCACAACTACCTTATATGAAAGAACTGGTTCGAAATAGCATGGTGCATGGAACAATTTATAGCTAAACCAATGTAATGATCATTTTCTCCTTATCATTTACTATAGAAACAAGTCGCCACTGAGTATTGGATATACCGTCGCTTAATTTACTTCGGGAGGACCACGAGGATATCATCAATGCTGCACAGAAGCTATTAAAAAGGCCAAACATAGCACCATTGGTGGACTTCAGAACACTTGTTAGCAAAGAATATGCAATTCCAGGAAGGTTTCTCCAAATTTCAAGTTGAATGTATCTGTGAGTCGCTGGATAACAATAGCTAATGTTGGGTGTGTTGAAGGAGAGGAAGCTGTGTTTGATAGCATGGGGCATACTGACCTAACCCAAGAGGTCAAGCAGCAAATTGCTGCTTTGATTTTAACTCCAACTAACAAAATCAAACACATATTTCAATCAGTTCAAAGACAAAGGGATTCTAACAATTGTGGAGCATTTGCAGCATCAATTTGCTTTTCAGCAAGTCCTAGCAATTTATTAAATGATCAGGATTGTTTGAGACCCTACCTTGTTAAATGTTTCATGTCTGGAACCATGGAGCCATTCAGTTCCGGCAAAAGAAAAGAAGGCGCAACGACCTTACTGCCACGTACAGTACGATGTTTACTGCAGCTGCAGGCTAATGAAGGGAGATGACAAAATGGCGGCACGATGCGACCGTTGCCTTGAATGGTACAACAAAAGGTGTGAAGGAATTCCAGCTTCTGTGTTCACTAAGACTGGGAAATGGTTTTGTCATGTTTGCTCCACTTTGTAATGTTTACAAGAACCCAAATTTGTGCGTGTTTACTGGTTTACGTATATCCAATTTCGTGCATTTGTTCATCATCAATCGTGCTTCAACTCTCCTAGAATCTATCCTTAATTCTCTAGGTCCAAGTCCTACGCGTAGGACCAATATTTGAAAATTCATTATAAATAGAAATGCAGTTTTTTGGCATCCATTTCTCTACTGTTGTTTGATGTGTCTATCATGCTAAATTTACCCATTGTCAGTCTATTTTTTAAATCACACCCTTGGTTACACAATGCAAATAAACAGATACGGTTCTTATAAAAATGCATTATGTAGAGAATTTAATTGTCACAGAAAAAAGTACGTCAAGTATCACTTTTAAAAAATGTTTTTTGAAGCATGATGTGTGGGCTACTTTATACATTCTACGGCAGTGTATTTACTCTAATTGATTTTGTCATTTTTACCGAAAACGCACTGTACGTTTTCAAGGTTTTGTCCATTCACTTGGCTATTCCCGCAACATGCGTCTGACAAATACCTATCGTTCATAAGCTTGTGGAGCTAGCAATTTCCAAATCTCCAATGTACTGTTTTATATGCTTAGTGCAAAAGACCTGACCTACTACCCCCTTCTTTTAAAACGTTGCCCTGATCTACCCAACATTACTTTTTGGTACTTTGTAAGTTGCTTAGCAATTTACCGCAAATACATCTTTTAGCAATGCAGTATTGATTCATTTGATTGTATTTGACAATCTTTGAAGAATTGCAAGAAAGTAAAAATATTTCCTGAATTAATAACTATTTCTACAGTGCAATGAGATTTTGGTTTATTTTTTGATCATATGAGTTTGTTAAAAATTAATTTTAACTTGCGTCCTTCGCGTAGGACGCTAATCCTACGCGTAAGGCGACGGGAGATTAAGGTTATTTGTCAGTACAACGATATTGACGTATAGGACCTAAAAGCGCAGCGTAAGACCTAATTCGGCAGCCTGAAATGGCCGTTTCAGGCAGAGCCTGTTTTAGTCTGTAGGACCAAATCGAGCTGCCTGAAATGGTCCTATAGGACCATTTCAGGATAGGACCAAATCAGCCATGACATGGCATCCTTGTTACTGTAATTGCATTAAAATGTCACGCCTACGCATGACGACATTTTGTTGTGGTGGGCATTAATTTTCTGTGACTTGTTAATGTTCAGCATGTGGACGTTACTAGCAGAAACAGTCGCTCATCGAGGTTTGCAATAAGGACTTTAGCCAATCGTGCCGTACAACACATTAGTTGCACCCGCAGGCACCACCGCCCGAGGTGCCACGTGCACGAACATCCAATGGAGGAGTTACGCCATTGCCTGTTACAAGCATGCTTCCATCAATCGGAAAGGTGCAGCCAAGGTAAGCCCCGCTGCAGGTCATGGTGCGCATATACGCAAACATGCTTGGACTGTTTCTTCCCTTTTGTGCAGCCTAGTTTGAAGAAGCAAATAATCTCGGCCGAGTTGAAGGAGATATTGGAGCACAGCCAAATGGCCGCACTGTACCACTACAACGATCTGACGGTGCGGGAATGGGACAGCCTGAGGCTGAAACTAGGAGAGAAAGGCGTGAAACTGAAGATATTTCCGAGCAAGGTGTCCGCCAAGATACTGAAGGGAACCAAGTACCATAACATGGCTTCCCTATTTACGGGACCTTCGGTGCTCGCCTTTTCCGAATCCCCCGTTCTCTCAGACCTCCTGGCGATGACCAAGAGCGAAAAGAAGCTACTGTTGTTAGGGGGGCTGCTGGAGAACCAGCTGTTCAGCCCCAAGGGACTGGAAGAGTACACCAGGCTTCCCTCTCTGGAGGTGATGCACCAGGAGCTGGTGGGCATTCTCTCCCACCCTCAGACCATGCTCAGTTGCTTGCTTCAGGGTAGTGCCGGGAGGCTGTCACATATGCTTGACCAGATAAGCAAAACTGATCATGATGGGCAACCACACACCTAGGTACACTTGTATTAGTATGTGCTTTTGGGTTTTTTCTGCTTTAAAAGTATAAAATTCGTGTTCAATTTCTTATGTGATTACTATTAGTGGATCAGTTAAGTAGGTACAGCATTGTGTATGTTGAATGTAACTAATGTGGTGTTCATGTAGTAGAGCCGGCCCTACATACAAATGGCAAGTTATTGCAGTACGATTTGATACTTTTGGCTGATAACACTGATGAAAATGCAATTTTAAAAATTAGGGATGACTACAATCAAGGTAAAATTGGCCACAAATAGTTTCTTAAAACTTAAACTTATAATAGTAAAAGAAGAGTCATGCAGACACAAGAATGAAACTGGTTAATTAAATATTATTAAAATCTCAAAACCCAGCTAAATTTAGTGAAGTACACTGAAAAATAAAAAATAAAGATTTCAATTTTGAATACATTTCACTCATAATCGGAAGTAGTTAGTAAAAGAAAGTTTGCAGCATTTAATGAACCTACCCATCCTACATTTATCAACATTAATTTATTACTTGACTGAGTGGTCATTGTATCTTTTTCTATACAACAAAACAACATACATGAAATACATACAATTAGATGATACTTCTGTTATTAAAAAGTAACCACACTTGTTGAATGTAGAGAAACAAATATATCCCACGAATGAGGCCAGAGGAGCACCATCATCAAATCACAGCCCACTTCTCCACTTGATGTGTGACCCTCTCAGACAGAGAGGCTCACTGCTTGAACCCCAACAAAAGTGATCTTACATAACTGCTTGTAATGGATCAGAGCAGTGGCCATGTGCTTTAGGAAGTGTCTACATGTAGCCTTTTTATGACACAGTCCGTCCACTGAAAGGACAAGTGGGGTGTGGGTGACTTTATCTTCTAGTGTTATTTGTATCTTGATTTAGTGGTTTGAATTAAGTTTGACAGGTTGAAATTATTAACATTCACACCAATGTTGGAGCTTGTGGATGTTGGATGTTTGATTTGTTTTAGTTACTTAATATGCAACCTTTATTTATATCAGCATTATTATGAAAGCAATTATGAGTTAATTACTGTTTGTGGTTAATTTATAAAATAATAATTTATAATCATGCATAGTAAATAAAAACAAACAGATTGTAAATAAAAACGATAGAGATTTAAATTATTTCCCTTGATTATGGAACATCCTATACATGGGGGGGGGGGGGGGGGGGGGGGGAACTGGAGGAACTAAATTCTTTTCTTTTTTCATAATTGGACTGTTTATGGTCCAGCTCATTTTTTGAACAGCCCAAATTTACTTGACCTTCTAAATAGTACCATTGTTTTTATAAGTATTTTACACTGTAGCCATAAACATCATTATATAGCCTTGCACTCATGTTTGTGTTGATAAAGTCAACTGTGAATTGCTTAGTGGTTCATCGTTAGTTTAGTAACATGCAAGAAGGGATGCATCATCACATGTGGAAGAGAGTAATCTACACCACTCACCATCTATGCAGCCTATTTACACATGCTCTCAATAGGAATACATGCATTAGTACCATTGTATCACATCCGACAGCTGGTAATTATTATTGCGTATGATTTAGATGGCTAAAATTCATTGCATGGTTTTTGACACTATTTCATCGTTCTCAAAGCTTTATCACCACAAAATCCAGAGATGCTATCTCTGTGTGAACACAAGGCATGAAGTTATGGCCAGAAGCTCCAAAAAATGCACATAAGCTCTAACCTTTAATAACCACTTGTTATCATAGTTACTTACTCTTAAAAGATTCATAATCCAACCTTGTTCTTTTTGCAGTACTCATTTATGTATTGGAAGGTGATAGTAAAAGGTGGACTCGGAAGTTCATCTGAATCAAGATCTAGAATGCCATAAAAAAATTCTTGGCTGACAAAATTTAATTAATTAGTCATGTAGGGTAGAAATTTGATTGACAATATGAATTAAATAAGGTTGAGCTTATCTATCACATACCTAACGTATACTAGAAGGGACTGCGTATATCCTTTTTTTCTCAATTAATGCATACATGACCAATTTAATTTTTTACAATCAAATTTACAACTAAATTTTCTATCTAAAAAGAATTTATTTTCCTGGACCTTCATCTCATGCAAAAAAAAAAAACGAGTTCAGTTTTCATAATGCTCTCAAAAAGCTAGGGGTGAGGGTGATGGTGTAGGTACCATCCCTTTGGTCCTCCACCTCTGCATACACAACTGCTCCATTATGGGCCTTGGACCTCATCTCAGCCTCAACCTGTACACCACCATGTGGGTACCTCTTTCCATTCAACATCCTTGCATCTAAATAACTGAAGGCTACCCTTAGAAAGGTTCAGAATATGTCCACTGTAGCAAGCCAATATGGCCACGTAACTACATATGTACAAACAGATTCCCTTACCAATCTCTAGTTCCATGTAAAAGCATACAATGTAATCACATTTCCATTCAATGGGTATAAGTCCTCCCATAGCTACCACATAATGATCTGTGCATGGGCCGCCCCTAGATAACGTGCATTGTGAAGATTAAAAGAAATCAAGATTTCAATTTTGAATAACCTAAACAGAAGTAGTTAATTAAATACAGTTTGCAGCTTTTAACTAACCACCCACCCCACATTTATTAGCATTAATGATATTTATTGATGGGCCTTGAGTTCAGACTTTTATCGATATCAATTAACCATTAAAGATATTTTCACTAGCATGTCTTCATTTGCTGTTAGAGCTTTTAGCAACAATTATCGGTTAATCATTTGCTTGTGGTAAATTTACAAACACTTTCCTTGATTGTGAAACACCCTGTATAATTACCCCCAACTACATCGCCAATATGATATCTTGAATGTGCACAGACATATGTACACGTGTCATGGCCCCTAGCCACAACAGCAAAGTCAGACACTAGAGTTACAAACACACATGCGAATTTACAATTATACTCTAAATCTTGGTCTAAATCATATTAAATCATCCAATGGGGTTTAGCATCATTCCTTCATCCCGCTTCCTTTTGTGTCCCTCTATAGAAGCTTCTGGAAAGGTCATGATCTCAGGATGCCACATTCCTCCCTCCTTAAATTCTGCAAGTCTGGCTTGTCCCAATACAGTCACATCTCCACTCTTAATGTGTCCTCTCACTCCTGCCTAGCTAGAAGCATTTATCTCCATGGTAGCAGGCACTTTCTTTTTTCAACACCTTGTGGCAGGGCTTCATGCAGGAAGCTTCTAGCGTTCATTCCCAACCTCTTCACCAACATCTCATTTGGTGGTATGACTTTTTTCCTCCCTGTTGCATTCTTGGTGGAATTCTCTTGCAGTCTCCTCAGTCCCCCTGTATTAGGAGGGAGGGGAATTTAGTGAAGGGAAGGGAATAATTGGGATGATGGTGGGAAGAGAAAAAGAATATATAGTGTAGCATTGTGCATTATTTGAAGTCCCTCCCTGTGACCACAGCCTCAGTGGTCGTTCACCCTTCCTTGTGGAATCGCTGGACCTTACCCGGGATTACATCAAAGGTTCATGCTACTCCCTCCATTAATGAACACACCAAAGATCTCATCTCCAAGCTGCTTGTGAAAGATGGCAGTTTGGCCAGGAGAGAGTAAATTCACACCTCTGGACTCACACATGCTCACATGTACACCTCACAGCATTGCAATGTCTGGCACATCCTTGGCACAGGGGGGAAAAAAATCGTCTTCCGGAAATTGGGAAATACCTCATGGAATCGCTTAATTCCGCCTCATATTCCCAATATTGGGTTGGGTTTTTGCGGCAGAATTTTACGATTCCATGCTGTTAAAACGTGGTGGAAATTTAAAATAATCCTCTTATTCATTCAGGCGGTAAATTCCCAAGAAGAAATTATGCTTTCCATATATGGAACCAAGAATAAACCCATAATTTGAAGCTTGCATTGGAATCCAAACCTGCTTTTGATATCAATACTGATTTTATAATCCCTGGCCAATGGAAATTCATATTTCCTGGCAAGGATTTACCTTGGACTATCATCGATAAAGCTTTTTCCATCCCAGTTTCCCCATTGCAAGCATAAATTACCACCTCGGTTTCTGTATACTTAAACTCCGTTTCCGCTTTGGTTTCTCTCCAATCAGCCCCACAGCGGAAATAGCAACGAGCTGCAGATCCTACCTTGGTTTTATTTTCACCTCCGTACCTCCAAATCCCAGCCTGAATGTAATAAATCCCAATTTGGTCTGTTCTCTCAGATTTCTTTAAATTCCACACAACAGAACGATTTCTACCTCGTTAATATCACTCTGCAGCTGCCACTGTGCAAAAAGTTTGTTATACGATAGTGTATATTTATGCGTATATTTGAGGAATGCGCAAAATATACCCTGTGTAGTATATTTGAAGTGTACGACCGCGTATATTTGAGAATACGCAAGTGTCAAATACGTCACCGTTTATATAAGCACACCTTCAAAATATACGATAGTGTATTCTTAAGAGTATATTTGAATATACTGTACTACTGCTTGTATTTCATTCCATAAAATCCCACTGTTTACATAAGTATACCATAGAATTAATTCATGAGTGGTCAGTCCCGTACCCGGACCCACGTGAGGTAGGAAGGTGTGAAGGCATCGAAGCCGGAGTGCTACTTTGCTTCTATTAATGCTGCTGGACGTCAAAGGTTAGCTATATACATGTATGTCTGCTTGGTGTATATACGGCGGTAAATTTTGTGAGCGGTAGGCCGGGCCCATGGTGCATGGCTATGGCCTAGGCTATGCTAACTCGCCAGTTGAGTTTGGTCATGATCACATCGGATCCCAGTAAATGCTACAATGGAAGCAGTAGAATGCCTGCACAGTAGACCTCTATTGGACCCCTGTACAAATGTTTGTGTAGTACGATACAAAAGTGCTCCAATTAGAAATGTGGTTAACTAACCGTGCATGTGATTTGTAGATTTTAGGCGGGCTATTTCATGGTCGTGTTGAATCGCGCTGAGATCAGGGTTTTGATCGTTAAATGGCAATAGTTCGTCTTTCCAGAGTGTACAAGTTACCGGTATTATGTGTTGCAGTTGCTAAAGAATGAATTCACCTTTCTCTATTTGCACTAGGTTGGCAAGTGTCCTAAGTGTTCCCGTTCGGTTGAACAACCGAAATGATAGAACAACAGGCACAATGGAGCGCGATATAAAAAGGTATAGGCCTATTCATTTGTTGTGTTTTGCTAAGGTAACTTGCAGACTCCGACCGGACGGTATGGTAAGTGTTTAACCCGCACTGTTCCATTGTTTTAAGTCAAACATCGGAGATAGGAGACAAGAAAGGTAAGCATATCACTTACCCGATAATGTATCTGTTGCTTTATATATAGAATCATGTATAAACAGAACGAGGATATGATATGTGGTGAGTGAAATATATTTTTTTACGATATGAATTTATTGTTCGTATTCTGTACAGGTGCCTTGGATCGAATATATGCAGATTGCCGCCTCGGACTGTTAGTTTGTTGTTTTGTTGTACATGTGCAAAATGATTAAAAATTTAAATTGACTAAACTGGATCGGGAACGAGGGGTGGGAGTGGTAGGAGGATAATATACGACTAGTATACGGTGACCGACAACGTAGCCACAAAGTGAATTCAACGGTTTGCTAAGCAACCACAAATGTCACGTGATCGGTTATATTTGAATATACGCACCTGCGTATATGGTTCTATACGCTGGTGTGTATATTTAAGGTGTATATTCAAATATACGCTATAGAATACGCTATCGTATAACAAAGTTTTTGCACAGTGTGCATGGTTATATAATCACAATGTACTTCTCATCGATGTCATAGTTACTATTAATTTTGATCACCAATCAGTGCACCTCAATACTAAACAACGAATTGAACAATGCCTAAGTTGTGTTTTCCAATGCCAGACTGAGTTAATTTGAATAATTTTCTTGCCAAAAAAAAAAGGCATGTGCAAGTGGTTTAAGGAGTGACGTCTTAATTTTGGTGCTGCTTTCCTCTCTGCATTTTGAGGGAGATGATTGTTGATAGCCCTGGCCTAACAAGTAGCATGTTGCCTCGTTACCTCTTTCAGGAAATGGACATCAAAGACTTGAAGTACAATTACTTTTGCACTTTTTACTGATACTTCTAAAAAGAATAACTGATTTAAAGTGGTTTTTACTGATATATATATAATTGTTCTCACCTGTGTTCAAGCAAGTTCAGGAGAGAGGTCGCAATTAAGAAGTTGAAACTTGAGCTGTTGCTGTACAAAAGTAAATAAATATGTGCATACTTATATATAAATGCTGCATTCGCCGATCTTCGAGCATTGAACTTCAGCGAGGTCGTGAAAAGCTCTGGCTGGAGCTGCAGCTATTTAATATGAGTAGAATTATAACGTATTGAATATCATGCATATAACAGTAATTTGTTGAATTTCCTTGCATTTAGGACATCAACTCAAGGCCTAAGGCGCCGGCGGATTTGGGGGGGGGGGGGGGGGGGGGGGGGACGGGAGGGGTAAATTTTTGTGATGTTATTAAAAACATTACTTATTACGCTTAGGCAATAACGATCGCGCTACGATCCTTCCAATGGCCAGGCGGTACTAAGTTGGATTATAAATGTCCCAGCGCATAGGATGTAGTTCGATATTCTGATCTATATATCGATCGGAATATTCCGAACAAATAGCTACACTACCCGTTTTTCGATTCGTAAGTTATACGTGGGTTGCGGTTTTTTTTAATGATTTCATGCTACGGCACAAACCTACTATAGCTAGCGTAGACTAAGATTCCGATTAATCGTGACCGGAGGCGTGGTATTGTAAATCGGTAATCCCAGGGTGTATTCAAGTTAATATCCATGCACGTGCACGCAAATGAATATAGATTGCACTTGCTAAACAATTCCAAATGGGTCCGGGTATAGACTGTTGGCATGTGTGGAAGGAAGGTTGATATGTGTGGAAGGGAGGTTGTGCATGTGTGGAGGGAGGTGTGCGTGTGTGGAGGGTGGGCTGTATTCAAGACAAATGACTGATCAATTCACACATGCACAATCCACAAGTACATGTGACATTGTACACATGCAGGAGTTGCTGAAAAATTACTGATGTTTATTGTGGTACATGATGTCCCTGTAATTAAATAACTATAATTCATTCTATATTCCTTCCGTGAGTCTCAAAACTGAAAGCTGCACACACCACCTTCAAACCTTAACACACGACATCATGTTTCAACTGTGTATGCGTGTGTGTGTTGTGAGTAGACTGACAGATAAGAAATAACACTTAACACTTTTTTTTCTTTAGCCAGTTTCACTTCATTCTCATTAATTGTATCAGTCATAACCTATGTTACTGATTAGGTCACATGTACACACATCCCACAGTACAAATCAGTTCCTGTAATTTCTTGATAACTTCTGATGGCATCCCTTGTGATTCTATCATACTATAGCTGGTTGAATTTGCATTGCTTCTTCATTGTATATACATGTAGAAATGGCACTGATTTGCTTCTTCATGTACGCCACCTATGATTTCTTTATATTATTATTCACACTCCATACATGGTGTACATCTGCATAGTAACTTTGTAATTACAAAAAGGTGACAATGAAACCAACTAGCTAGAGTTGTTGCATAAATGGTTTACCTATAACAACAATAGACTATAAAGTTTTCATATCTACAGCACAGGTCACTAAAAACCCCACGAATTACTAGTACGGTCCTTACTATATGTGCATATGGTATCAGCATTTGAATCAGCAACATATATTGTGAATCCATCACTTATGGAAACACTGGAATAGCGGAGTGCAATGCCTAAAGGTTGGTTTAGCTTGCCCACTGTGTGGACCTTGTTTCCTTCTGGATCAAAGATTGAAACACAACTGCTATCACTCTCACTGACAAAGCTATAACCATCACCACCAATAGCTATTCCACTAGGCTTCTTTGGATCACCATACGTTCTGATGTAGACACCTTCCCTGGTGAAGACTTTGATAGAATTTGAATCATACGCTGCTACATGAAGGTTTCCCTGATGGTCTAAGGCAAGACCACGTCGACATAGAAATTGGTTGTTGCCTGCAACATCTCCATGCATTGTGAATAGCAAGCCACCATTATGAGTGAAGATGCTCACATTGTTCTTTTTGCTCTCAGCGACAATAATTCTATTCTCCTTATCAACAATGACTGCAGAGGGATTTTGGGTGTTAAACTTCAGAATACAAGCACCTTCCAATGTCAGTTTCTGAATACGATCATTTTTACAGTCAGCAACATACAGATCGTTTGTGATATATATACCACATGGCATATTAAATTTGCCATCATTACATCCATAACGACCTATGGTGCGAATCTTAAGACCTCCTGAATGAAACACATCAATGCAGTCACCAGAGCTTGCAACATAGATATTTTGTTGTCTATCAATGGCAATACAATATGGATGTTTAGTACAATATATCAGATTTTGAACAGAATATGAACTGAAGTCAAGTTGAGATGTAACATCAAGGTCATGAGGACTGTTCTGGACATGGTGACCATCAATTGTGATGACCAGCTGGTGAGGACCAGCAGTCTGAGGGGTGAGGGTGATGGTGTAGGTACCATCCCTGTGGTCCTCCACCTCTCCATACAAACTACTCCATTAAAGGCATTGGACTTCATCTCAGCCTTAACCTTTGCACCACCATGTGGGTACCTCTCCCCATAGGAGGTCTTAGTCTCTAACTTAATATTAAAGTTGGTCTTCACTTTGGCTACTAATGCTGATGTCCATGTGCTTGAAGATGGAGACATCTCTGTCACATGGCCAAATTTCAACAGTTTTCTTACAAGGGCATCTGTTTGCACAAATACAGATATGTCACTGTGATGAGTTGGAGTGAGGGACATGGTCTGGATCCTATCAAGGGTGGCCTTCAGTTCAGTGGGTATAAGTCCTCCCATAGCTACCACCTCATGGTCAATGTGGGTCTGGAGGATTTGGGAGGCTGCTTCTGTGTAGTGACCAATGTTTTCAACTATCTCCTCTAGCTGTTGTCTTTGGAGGGTCAAGTCAGTTGTCTTGGACAGTGAAATGGTCTCTAAATTTGACAATAATGCCTTTTTCCTTTCCTCCAATGTTTTTTGAAGTATTTCAAAAGCTTGGTTGATGGCTAAGTGAGCATTCTTTTTGCAAATTTCCACTTGTTCAATTACCTTCCCATTTCCATCTATAGCTCCAGTCAAATTAGCTACAATGCCTCTAGCACTGGTGAGAACTTCTTCAATTGCACTTCTATGGTTCTTTGCAACAGCAGACAGTTCAGTCACACTATGGCCCTTGTGGTCACCAGTGGTACAATCTCTACACACCAGCAGGTTACATGTCTCACAATACAATCTCAGTGCACGTTCCTCATGGTAAGGGCAGTAGCGCTCTTCTGGCTTTATTATAGTGGCAGTCTGCAGTTGTTTGGCTCCCTTCTGGTCCAGTCCAACCATATTGTGTTTGGACAGTTTTCGGCTGTTTCTATGGCAGTCATAACAATGCTTGCACAGGAACTGACGACATGTACAACAGAACACTTCTGCAGGACCATTGTGTCCATCTATACATTCATCACAACACACCTCACTGTTGCTGACAATCTTGGACATGTACCCAGCTACCTTACTTCATACCCAAGATGGAGGTTCTGAGGGAGACCACTGGCCCCTCCCACTGGGATGTTTATGTTTCGTTCACAGGTGGGACATTTGAACACTTGTTGGGAACCACTTCTCTCTATCTCATGATGGAGACATTGTTGACAGAAGGAGTGTAACCATGGTAGAATTCTTGGATCATTGTAGGACTTTAAGCACGCACCACAGATAGTGTGTGAAAAGGCCCTCACAACCACACTGCAAAAGTGCATGCATTTAACGATTGTTAACTAAAACAGCAAAAGCATACACATACAAATACACTTAAGAGGTGGAGATAATTGGGTTAGGATGTTGCCTTACCTGGTGTTGTCTTGAGTATCTTCTATAAGGCTATTGGAGATACCCCAGGTTTGGTGAGGGTAACTGTAAGGAAAGATATATATATTCTTCAATATCCTGCTTGGTTGTTTGCACCAGGGTGTGATCATCACCTTCATCCTTTCCCTGCTCCATTGGTACAAGCTCTTTCTGCTCCATAATGTCGTCAATACTGATGTCTCCAACTGTCACAGCGTCTGTAAAATGCAGCATGTAGTCAGCTACACGTGCAACAACACTGGCTATGCTGCATGCTTCTAACTGTGCACCTGGTAACATGCAGAACAAAGTCAAGGATCTTTGATTATTACAGCGACAAACTGGGAGCTTTAATGAGCACTTTACGTGCAGGCTTAATCAGTAACAGTGACAAGGCCATCAAAATAGTCTTCGTTACAAATAAAATTTATTTAAATATATAACAGTGATCTCATGCAGTGAGTGACCAGTGCCACGTGTTCAAAAACATGTACATGGGACAACTTTGGTGCCATATTTGCAGCTAGATAACATGAGAACTCGTAAACATAAATGGTTGAGTAATGAATAAAATAGCCGGCCACAGTTAACAATGTGGCTACGTTACGGCACGTCTAGCCTTTGCCATCATAAGGGCATCCAGTTTGTGTTGAGGGGCTTACTGGTGAAGTGGAGAAGCATGTTCCATGACGGGGTACCGCTCTACTCTATCTTAGGTTGATCATGTGTTCAGTACATTTATGGTATTTTAAATTATAATCAATTTTCAAATCACTGATTCCTATCATATCATCCGTTACGGAGACAAACTACGTGCACATTTTCCCGCTTGATTCACGCCAATTAATGATTTAAGCTAGTTCCTTGCCATGAAATAGTTCGGTTTAATATTCATTGCCAATAAATTGTATTTTAGTACATGACATGTACAAATGAAATTAGCGAGCTTGGGGTAGCTTTATAGAACTTTTAACACTCTTTGCATGAAAATCAGAACTACGATAAAAGTCAGTTTGCCTAGAGACCTTGTGTTAATGTTTGCGTAATAAAATGGCTACGGACTCCTGATCAAAGCTGCCAACAGTAAGCTCGACAGAGTCGGACATATACAAAGCAAAAAAACGCATCAAATCAATTATTTATTTCGCATCAGATTTTAAATCAATTGTTAAATCAATGCATGATTTCACAGCAAAATCAAGTGCGCTTGATTTGCGATTGATTTTACTGTGAAAACAAAGTGGTCGGGCTAAAGCCCTACCGACCCAACCATTTGTACCGGGCCTGCGTTCGATAACAAAATAGGTCCGGCACTTAATTCGTTATTGAACAGCACAAGCAATGGCGCTGTGCCGTTCGAATTGCGAATCGACGATATTACATGAAGTGGTATCACAGCAAAAAAACGCGTCAAATCAATTATTGATTCACAATTTTGATCCAAAACATAAAAAATGAAGAGCTACAATGTGGACAAACACTCATACACCAATGAAATGACGTCACGTTTAATATTGCTTGAGTGCGGTTTCGCCCTTTTCAGGTTTTTCGTATTTTTTTAGATTCCCGAAGGTGTCTGTTAGTATTGGTCGTCGAAAGCCCTGTTCAGATTTGACTTCTTATCTAGTTCATTGTGTCCAATTCTAAACGTGCCGGTATATATAGAAATATATACATGTATACTAGTGGGGTGTAGCCTGACCCTTAACTATGTCGATACTATACATGTTAGTAAAATTATAGGACTCTGTAGACTGTAGTTATTATATACATGTAGGCCAGCCAAACATCATTGCATGCCGCTACCTCTGGTATATCGTCGCCGTAAAGTAAATCGGATCGAAATAAAATTAATGAATTAACTGAGAGTGTTCGCTAGTATTTAACTTCAATTAAGAGATGAGTAAGAAGAGGCACACCAGCTGCTAAATACATGTACATGTCCATACATTAATGCATTGTGTTGGTATCAGTAGACACACGTACCCACAAATCTATACATGAATGCCTACAAATCTTGCATGACTAGCATGAGTCGCGTAAACAAACACCAGACTATCCCACAAAAGAATTGCATCACACCTGCACTTCTCCCTCACACACTTACACACTCCACACACCTTTAACCCTCCTATGCACCTGGTCAGCATGACTACGTAGGATATCTGTCATCGATGAACAGATCAATGGCATGAAGGCTGGTTATCATGACTCACGTACAGTCCTGAGGGGCAGGGCCATGCAACTCAATGGCTCAGAGGGGATGTGAAACATTTTACATAACAGTCATAACCAATGACCAATGCCAACACCTAATTAAATAGGTGACCCATTCTCTCAGCCTTCCTCTAGTAATATGACCGGCTATGTTGGGGAGTGCAGCAATGCAGCAGTTTTCATGCCTCTACACCTACTAGTAGTCAGAGGGCCGGGTCAGCCAATTTAATGCCAGCCATTACAATTTAATAGCATGCGCAATGCTTAGAATAATGAATAACCCGATGTGCACTTGAACTTCCCCACGTTGTGCTCTTTGCTTCGCATGCTATATTATCATATTTGTTTAAACATGCTCAATAGGGTTCGGAATCAAGTAATCAAGGATGAAATTTGCTGTGCTTGCATCCCATCTTGATGCAAGCACAGCAAAATAAGATTTACTTATGAATCTAATTATGCTGTGATGTGCAACATAATCATTGTTAATTAGTTTATAAGCACTGCAACGTTGGCACACGTAATTAGATTCATAAGTATGATTCTACTCTCTCTCCCTCTCCCCCCCCCCCTCCCCCCCCCCCCCCCCCCCCCCCCCCCCCCCCCCCCCCCCCCCCCCCCCCCCCCGCCACCTAGATCCATCCCTGGATAGTCATATCACTAGAGGAAGGCTGAGAGAATGAGTCACCTATTTCATTAGGGTGGCAATGGTCATTAGTTATGGCTGTTATGTAAATGTTTCACATCCCCTCTGAGCCATAGAGCTACATGGCCCTGCCCCTCAGGACTGTATGTGTGTCGTGATCACCAGCCTTCATGCCATGCACTTGATCTGTTCATTATGACAGATCAGAGCTGCATCGTTGGCCATTGAGCAGTAAGCAACCATTTTGAAAGGAGTACATTAGATACACAGGTGTATATATACTTATAACTTCAACTGTTTAATAATCAGCAATAGCTTGTGTATTTGCATGAAGGCACTGTTGTCAGTACATTGCACTCACATCCCTTACCCTCCAGAAGGAGCAGCTTGAGAAGATCCAACAGGACATCAGTCACTACCCTGAGGTGACCTCGCACATCCTCCAGACCCACACTGACCATGGGGTGGTAGCTATGGGAGGACTTATACCCACTGAACTGCCACCTTAGAAAAGTTCAGAATGTGTCCTCTCATTCTGTAGCAAGCCGATATGGTTGCATAACTATATATACGAAGAGATTCCCTTATTCACAAACCAGGGGTGATCAATTTTTTCACCATACAGTGTACATGGGTAATTTATCACCCAATAATACCATATATTAATTTTGTGGCAATTGATTATGGATCTACCCTTGCAAACTATCCAAATTTGGAGCTGGAAACCCCAGTTCCACGTAAAAGCATCATCTTGCTTCCATCTGTGAGCAGAAGAGAGAGAGGTGCCCACATGGTGGTGTACAGGTTGAGGCTGAGATGAGGTCCAAGGCCCATAATGGAGCAGTTGTGTATGGAGAGGTGGAGGACCACAGGGATGGTACCTACACCATCACCCTCACCCCTCAGACTGCTGGTCCTCATCAGCTGGTCATCACAATGGATGATCAGCATGTACAGAACAGTCCTCATGACCTAGAAGTGAGATCTACATGTGACTACCACATCTTATTTTTATGTGATGCCCAGCAAGTGATAAACCAAAATGTATTGCCATTCATGAACCTTATTTGACCAAATAGGTCAACCAAAGAATACATTAAGTGTATTATCACATTTCTTACAAGGGCAAGACTCTGTGCTAAAGTCTCAGACCTCTACTTAGATGGTTGACTCATGCATAGTTACATAGTTTACTAGTTAAATATTGAAATTTGTGTTTAACATGCATTGTGAGGTTTTAATTCGAAAATAGGAGTAAGTCTAACTTTTTTTTCAAAATAAATTGTTGACGTGTATATAAGTTTAATAGAAATAATGCTTTAAAAATCATTTCATCTTGCATTCCACATAAAAATACATGATCAAAGTTGGTAATGATTTTATTTTAACATCTTTGTTTTGTGCTTTAGACTGGAACTGTTTCTTTTCAACTCCTCTTAAAACAACAACAAAACAAGTACATAAAGCAGTAATGATGTTTCTCGATCTCAGTAGCCTCAACATTGGAGTTAGATGAATCCTGAGGTTTGAGTGAAGAAATGGCCTTGATGTCTCCATTGTTCTGAGGTGGCTGAGCTGAATCTGTATCTGTACTCTGAAAGTGAATTGTCACATAGTTTATCCCTTGTGTATCAGAAGGCAACACAGAACTCCCATGCAATTTGAGCTCTGCGATGATCTACTAATGTTAATCTACATCTCTGTATTTTAGCACTAAACATTAATCATGTACGTATCGTGTACATGCATACATATATCTATAAAACACTTTCTCAGTCATGTCTCTCACTTGTATGTATAACACATAAAAATAATATTAATCTTCTACATTTTAGCACTAAAAGTTCAATGATGCACAGGTTATGATATTGTGCCATGATTGCATAGTGCATAATCTAATAAATTATGCAATGTTGGCTTTGTCTTTACATAAATAATTTAATGGATCTTTAGGTTTCAGCTCGATGGACATGATAGCTGCATGCTAATCTAAATTTTATTAAAATCAAGAACTGTTGATAATTAAATTAACTCCATTGAGATGTGATTTTAAGCCTGGTATGTTTGTGACTTATAAAGGTGATATCTTAGCAAGAGAACCTGAATCATGAACTTATGTTCCTATGGTTTGATAAAATGCATTGATGCTTTTGCAGTACCATCCATCTACAGTATATTGTACTTACTGCTTTATGTGGTGGCTGGCTTTTAGTTTCATCTTTCTGATAAAACAGTAGATAAGCAGCACCAGTCTACAGCAAAAGGTAGGGGAGTGGTCATCATGAAAACCCCACATGAATGCACAACTAATCAAAAAGAACTCTACTGTGAATTTTAATGTGGCTGAGAAACGTTACACAGGTTTCTTTAGTGTTATTCAATTCAGTTCATATATACAGGTTGCTACAGTTTGTAGTGGTATATATTGATGCATTCACTCATATGCAGACTATGTGTACATTGTACATGCAACCGTGCCGGGATTGTTTTTCACACTTGCAAGTTCCCTATCACCTCTGAGTGTGCAGCATCGTGTGTGTGTTTAGAGTGGGTTGGGGGAACCAATATTTTGATTGCCGTAACTGTAAATTGCCTTACCACGATTTCCTCCTCTAAAATATTGTGAACGGATGCATCATTAAAATCAAACCACTTCCCACTGCGATTGCCATATGCTGTGTCTATAAGAAGAAGAAAACCTGTTCTCATTCATTGTATTCACAAGTGTACCTGCTGTACAGTGATTTATTATCACACACTTTACTGATGATCAACAGAAGCAAGGGGAAAATAACAGCAACAGTAGTTTTTTATGAGTACATATCTTGGAATATGTCTCTATTATAAGTACCATTACAGGATTATAGGGACATTAGCCTTATATTAAGATGCATGCTTCTGATTGTATAAAAAATGTTTAAGTGGCAGTCTTAGAGAGTAGCAGAACAAAAAGAAACTTGCATTTAGGTGTATGGCTGATTTGTAATTCAGTGTCAGATTTGTAAATCAATCCTTATAGGAATGATTATGACAAAATTTAAATAAATGTACTGATCATTCCATTATAAGTTGGTAAACTATGAAATAAGTTTCCAAATCTTGCTCAGCATGTGTGCTAACCTAGCTGCAGTGTGATCACGTGTACATGTGCCATAATGGAGGTTATTAACACTGTAAAGTGTAATATTTACAACATGTACTAACAGTGTCCTCCATCGATGCTCCCATAGTGGTTGATCACAGCAAACAGTTTGTATTTTGGAGATGGAATAGCAGACTCAGATATGAAATTGGATAGGTCAAATTCACTGGAAGGAATTATGTTCACAATTATTTGCAAATGGTTAGACTATTTGGCAGTACCTCAAGTCAAATTTGACAAGAGTATCAACCTTTTTTCTGTCACCAGACCTAACAAGATGAATCAAAATTAAATACTGCTGCAAGCAGTCATTACACTGTAGTGATTTAGTATAGTGGTGACTATCAATGACCTTACAAACAAAAAATGCATTATTTAGAGTTCAAGAAATTCTTGCACCTTTTAAAACTACCAAACTTCAAAATTATTTGACCATGCCACTAACACACATTTCCTGGTACATTTATCATTAAATTGACCATAGCAGGACCTTTTACTGACAGGGAGGGTGGAGGTGAGGGGAGGTGGTCCACACCAGTCCCTGAGCAAATACTGCCCAAGTTGATATGTCTTTCTACAATACATGTACATGTACATTTTTGATAGTTCAGAAGACCAGATGTCTATATATATATGTGTGTATTTCTTACAGGATGTGTACACTATTTGCACTGTATAAAGTAAAAAGTAGATACAGATTACTTCTGCTGTACAATTGGGTCAGGTTAGTGTAATGGTTTAGTAGTCGTAGCTATGGTATAATTGGATTATGGTTATGTGTGTGGGAGAAATGGTTAGTATATGGTTAGTATATGGGAGAAATGGTTAGTATATGGTTAGTATATGGGAGAAATGGTTAGTATATGGTTAGTATATGGGAGAAATGGTTAGTATATGGTTAGTATATGGGAGAAATGGTTAGTATATGGTTAGTATATGGGAGAAATGGTTAGTATATGGTTAGTATATGGGAGAAATGGTTAGTATATGGTTAGTATATGGGAGAAATGGTTAGTATATGGTTAGTATATGGGAGAAATGGTTAGTATATGGTTAGTATATGGGAGGAATGGATAGTGTAATGGTTTAGTAGTCGTAGCTATGGTATAATGTGATTATGGTTATGTGTATGGTGTGTAATAGTCATGTGCTGTAGTGTGCAGACTTAATGTTGCATCCAGCATAACCCAATTCCATTTATAACGTAGGAAAGATGCTAAGGTGATTGAAAATGTCAATGTTGTACTTGGACATGTACTTATTTTCAGCATGTACAATGTACACATTTTAAAAAATGGAATTTGAGTGTCAAGCATTACAATGAATGTTGTGTGTCATTTCAAGTCTGACTTACACACTGCCAATCTGAAACCTTTTCAGATAGACCATAAGAATAGTTGGTAGTCGGGAGATAGATGACTTTCTATCCACGTCAGCCATTTTGCCACATTTTGAGCAGTGCCTTTAGAAATGATTAAGTGCATATGAGTGTGTGCACCCAACCACACAAACACACACAACACACACACATTCACACTCACAGCACACACTCACACACACACTCACACACTCACACACACTCACATACACACTCACACACACACACAAACACACTCTCACACACACTCCACACACTCACAGCACACACTCACACACACACACTCACACTCACTCACATACACACTCACACACACTCATGCCACTCACATACACACACACACTCACACACACACAGTGTACGCACCACTCACGTCCTCCAAAACGCTGAGATTTGAACATATTTTTCAGGCAGTCTTCTAGTAAACTAGGATGCTATCAGACATTTAAAAATACAACATGTATTATCCTATTTACATTACAACATGACATCAACCATACCTTATCGTCACTTGTGCTTGTAATTGGAACAGAAAGAAACATCTGAGGGTCAAACTTTAATGTTACCTGAAATCAATGGCTTATTTGAATCAATTGGCAATCCTGAAAAATGAAAGTGCATGAGTACCTGATTGCATTCCCCACAGGTCATAGCTGATTGGTGCTGACCCTCAAACAGTTCGCTAACAATGGACTCCCCATGTCTGTTCAGGTACCTGTGCCACTCGGCAGTAGATTCTTCTCTGGTTGGGTCAACTAGCCCAGGGATGTCATGATCATGTTTGGTTGGGTCAACTAGCCCGATGTCATGATCATGTTTGGTTGGGTTAACTAGCCCAGGGATGTCATGATTATGTTTGGTTGGGTCAACTAGCCCGATGTCATGATCATGTTTGGTTGGGTTAACTAGCCCAGGGATGTCATGATCATGTTTGGTTGGGTCAACTAGCCCAGGGATGTCATGATCATGTTTGGTTGGGTCAACTTGCACAGGGATGTCATGATCATGTTTCAAGCACTGGTGAAGTCTCTCCAAAACAGCAAGTAGAAACTCTTGGGAGTCTTCCTGGGTGTACCCACCAAACCGTGCATTGGAGCATTTAATTTCACTCTATATAAAGATATGACAAATAACATAACATGATATTGGAGGAGAGAGATTGCACCTTAATTTTGGATGGGTTGAAGCTTTTAGACTCTTTCCACATACTCTGTGTCATGGTGGCAAGTTCCTTAACTATACCCTCCTTGCTAAATGTGTCACAATTCTCTAGAGTAGTGAAGAGTAAAAATAAAAATAAAATAAAACAACTCTTATAGCCTCCATATACAATGCAATATTGTTTCAATTCGGCGTGGTCCAATTTCTGTACCTTGGAAGTAGTTCTTGAGAGGTACTACACTGCCCAGGCACTGAAGAGCAGCGTTCATATAACATGTATTCCCCAAGTTTACTAGACCACAAGGAATACTGTGCTGCATATCCGGCCCTTGTGGTGTTCTGGTTTGAACTGCACGACTTCCCATTTCATGCAGTGTATCATTTAAATTCTCTCTCCCAAATGATGTTTCATCATGACGTTCTGTCTCTTGTGGAGTACATGTATTATTCGTTTTTGTTTCCAAAGTGTGCATTGAAGTTTCAGCCATGCCCACTGGTTTCGAAATGAAAATTGTTTCAAGCATTTTATAAGTGCAAAATTTAGTAGTAGTAAGTTCTTACCTGTTTGACTACAGGCCACCAACACACGCCGCTACCATGGATTTAAAGGGAAAATTGTTACTGAGCATGTATATATTTTATTATCTACATAGCTAGCTTACTAAGCGGGAGGGGTAATAACTACTTTTTTCTAAAAGCATATGAAGAAATAGGCTTTCAGGTGCAAAACATAACACCCAAATGGTTTGAATCATATGTATTGGACAATTCCATTATTTAACCGTACACCCCCCCCCCCCCCCCCCCCCCCCCCTTTGAAAAGCTCCTATCTTCTATGCCTTCTAACCCCCGGGACAGGCATTCAATTGACCACGCCGCGGGACATATTCCCTATCCCCCTGGACACCAGGTGTACTGTATAATTAAGTAATGGAATAGCCCATTCAAACCAATGAGTGTGACGAAAATTCCTTCGCTCCTTTAGGCAGGGGAGGCACATAAGAGCATACGCTGCTGCTAACACGCACACCCACGCATGCGATACATAGTAACGGGCACTAGAACACACACACACACACCGGCACACACACACACCGACACACACACCGGCACACACACACACACACACACACACCGGCACACACACACACCGGCACACACACACACACCGGCACACACACACACACCGGCACACACACACACACCGGCACACACACACACCGGCACACACACACACACCGGCACACACACACACACCGGCACACACACACACACACCGGCACACACTCACACACACACACATAGCAACGTGCGCGAGCACACACACATAGCGTAAGGCGCGCTAGCACACACACGACCACACACACATATATACATGTACATAGTCGTCGTGATTTGGTACAGTACTCATGTTTACCGCTTGAAGTTGAACTTGGCAGTCAAAAGGAGGGGCGGCGGCCACCGTGTATAAGAGGCGTTACCCTATTGTTTACAAAGCCAAATAAGTAGAACTACATGTACGAAATAAGGTAATACCGTATATGAAAGGAATAACTGTGTTTCAAATACATGTCAATACTGCATACTACAATCAGAGATCATATATAGTCTATTGTCAGGGCCGTAGATAACTTTTATACTTTGGGGCGGCACAATAGGTGATCTAAATTCAGTCTAATTAATTCATATCTAATATTTGTCACTGTATAGGCATGCCCTGTACGTATAAGCCTACATGTAAGCACAATTCTTCACAACTTGATTTGAACTATGCGTGCGCGCGTTATCGTACACCGCTCATTAAGGAAAAATTCCGGTGACTGGAATTGCAATTTGCAGGCTCTTCGCAACTAGCACTTGAGTGAAGTATTACCTGTAGGCTGAGCTTTATTACCCGAAGTTTGTAGGAACTTCGGAGTCCTCCTTTAAAGATATCAATATTGACAATAATTTGCAATTGTCACGCATGTGATTGCACTTTTTAAAAGTAAATGTTACAGAAATTTTGGGGGGGCACGTGCCCCCCCCCCCCCCCCCCCCCCCCCCCCCCCAAGCTCCCCCTTATCTACGGCCTTGTTAATAGATCCCTGCTACAGTAACAATCGGGAAGTGTCGTGAAACCGGCGATAAGCAAAACACCGGCACGATTGCCACTGAACCGTATTGGATCTGATAAAGCTTCTTCACGCGCGGTTATGGCAACTTATGCGAAAGCACTAGAACCAACAAGCTATTAAGTTGGAGTTTATAGTGCCCACTGCCCAGTTATATGTATGCAGCACTTACGCTTCTGACACAATTTCTAACTTAGTAATAGCCCACAATAGATTTTCTTGGCTTTCGAAGTGGGATCCCCTAGCTTCTTGAACCACTGAATTAAGCGCTCTTCAGAGAGCAAACAGCCTCCCCCCCCCCCCCCCCCCCACCCCCCGACGTAATGTAAACAGGTGCCCAACACTACTGAGACACGAGTGGCTAGCCCCACCAGGCCCAATGTGCATATTATTACATGCATCGTGCTTCCAAGTTGGATAAAATTGAGTGAATTTAGAACTGTGAAAAAGATATACAATGTAATTAAAATATAATTGGTCATCACTTTTACATTTGAGTAGACTTTTTGAAAAGAAAAGATAACAGCCGGTACAAAACCACAACCGAGCATATGACTTCCTGACTGCATATAGTGTTTCATTTCTTCACCATTACATGCTGGACTGTGCTGAAAATCGGTCGCTTGCATGTCTAGTCTCAAACCGTGCGGGGAAACAGTTAATATACAATTATATTGTGCATGTTTATTATGCGGCTGGTTTCGTTGGGTGAGCGGCGATCTGAAGTCCATACAAATATCAGCTAGTAGATAGTAAAATGAAGGTGCGCAGCTGCATGCAGCCGTGACTTTATAATTACTGATTATCAGTTTTGCATCTAATATAAAGCCCTCTCAAAGGCGGGGCTTGAAAAAATCTGCCATACAATAAAAACGAAACGGAATACTAAACATTATAGCCCTAGTTATTTTGTATTCCATTAACAGTCCACTCAAAATATGTACATGTAAAAGTTACGAAAAAGCCTACTTCAGCAGAGGAATCAGCTCGAATGCAGTGAACCACCCAAGTAAAACCTAAGGGCCATTTGCTATATACCAACTGAGAGAAGATCTGCCAGGAGAGCATGTAGAGACAATACCGCAGGAGGCAGCCAGATTGGTACTAAAGCTAGCATGAGGACAAGCTCCTTAAAAGAATTAAAGCAGTGAGTGTATCTAGTATGTGAATGAAAAGCCGGCAATATTATTAAGGTTGACAGCGGTTGACTTTTTTTTTTCAAGAACTGCTTGGGAACATCATTGAATCTAAGAAACGTTGAGGGTGATAAAGTTGCTTGACTGAATATTGTATGGAACGACATGTAGTTATATTCACACTAAAAATGGAATAAAATTCAAGTGTACAGTGGTATGCCACCACCCGCGGGACAAGTGGAAAACTTAAAATCATTTTGTAAAGGTATGTACATGTACTCAACCAAATGTGAGAAGTTGTCAATTCAATCGGGCAGCATTGCTCAATACTATAATTTTAAAATGATACTACATGTATTGTGAATATCTCGTATATAACATAGTCATAGCAAATATCCCAAGGAATCTCAAGGCAAGAAATTGCTTCTTTTTTTTCTTGGTAAATTGCTACACCACTTTGGCAATGGCTATGAAGAAGTTACAAGCAGAATACATCATAACCGGTTTCCTGAATTTCATGTTGAGCACATGCACATTTATAATCATTTGATCAATTTGTCTTTCATGGATTTAGTTTTTGGCACTGCATTGGAGAATTTGAAACGCAAAATTGGGGCAGTGCCATAATTAGAAACATTACCAAGGTCTTAAAACAGCTCACTCATAAAGTTATAGCATAGACGTACATGAGGTGATATTGCTATTTGTGAAAGGAATGCTTTTATCCTCCTTGTGACTGTTTAATTTCAAATGTTTTTATTATTCATAGTCACCATAAAATAAATTATTGTGAGAGACCCCTCAATACATAATCTCTTAAGGGATGTTCTGACCTGATTGGATTTAAGGTATTGATGCCACATATCCATATTTTTTCGTTTCTGTCCAGTCGAATTTCATTTTTAAAAGCTCCAGACTATATTTGCACTGTTTGCTATATAAATTGCGCTGCGCAATTTGGAAATCGCTAACTTCAACTGATACGCATGCGCATTTTCAACACTGCGTTGAAAATGCGCATGCCACCTTCGTCGAGTATGGACCAGTGCGATTA
>OX442435.1:2540690-2729508 GCA_949361645.1 Spongilla lacustris
TGTAACAGTAAATTATTTTCATTGATATACCTAAAGAATGCTTATTCTCTGCTCGTTTGTAAATTTTATTTCTGTATATCTTCGTTTACGCCCGTGCACGTTATTTGTATTTCTGTATATCTTTGTTTACGTCCGTGCACGTTTATTTCACGATATGACTAAAGATTAATCGCGATATATCGCCTTTCGCGATATAAACATTTAATCGCGATATATCGCGGCAACACTGTGCATGCATCGTATATACGGGTCCTTAAACTTCCAGATCCATCACTCCGGCATCACTGTTGCATTATACTAGATCTATGAACAAATATACTGTGTACAAATCAGTATACAATATTGTACTTTACTGTCTTTACATGTATACATGCATTTAACACACACGGCGATTGCAGGCAAGCTAAGGGTTATGGCCCTTATGGGACCCCTCAGTTGTGTATTCTACGTACCGGCTCTACCCAGATGTGGTAACTTCATTCACTCCTGCGTGCATGCATGGCACCCCCTTTCATATTGGCAGTTCATACCCTCAGGGCACGGTCGCCCTTGAAAGCCGTGCGGACTACTATATAGTATTGGTAGTAATACTGAAGCTCTTATATTGCCAAACGATACTCCGGCACAATGAAACTGGCATTAGTATTTGTCATCGGAGCAGTTATTTCAGCTGTGATCGCTACCACACAAGCTCAAATCCTTTTCGGCAACTGTCTCACGCCACCTCCCGCACCTACGAACGGGAACTTTAAACCTCACTTGGCACACTATCCTGTAGGAACTGTCGTCCATTACTCCTGCAAGCGAGGATTCCGCCTACTCGGTTCTTTGACTAACAAGTGTTTGATGGGAGTAGACATTGGATTTTGGGAATTCGATACCGCCCCAGTCTGCCAGCCTATCAAGTACTAACCCATACAGTACAGTGCAGCGTATACACAAGGAACTCTTGGTTATTATAAGTTAATTCATCGTATTCATAACTCAGTCAGTCTGAGCTCTTTCGATGTACAATGATTGAAGTTATAATTTCTGAAACAAGTAACTGAATAAAAGCATGATTCTGTGTGAGAAAGTTGGTGGTACAGTCAGGAATTCATAAAGGGGGGTTGCGGTTATATAAAACAAGGAAAGTGACTCAAAATGAATACTTCATATCCCTATTTTGCTATTTGTGGCAAAAATGAAGCATTATATGATACACAATGTGCGATAGGTTCGGTGCACATGGCAGCGGCATTTGTCGCAACAATATTAGGCCCGAAACTACTGATTTGCTCATCTAACCGCATGGTGCAAATACTTTTCTTTTTCATTGTACACGTACATATAAATAAAAGCACTAAAACTAGCATAGTTTTAATGTTTTAATACCAAAAGTTTCCGATCCCCCTCCCACACCCACACCCTTTTGGGGACCTACACCCACTAATTTCTTATAACTTTTATTAACCGTACCCCCCCCCCCCCCCCACCCCACCCCTTAAAAAAATCCTGTATCCGCCCCTCAGTGATGCCCTCACAAAATATTTTATGGTGCAGGAAATATGCAGCACAAATATTGCATTGATTTGTTGCAGCAATTGAATGTCACCATCCATCTAATCAAACCAAAAGAGCAAGCTACTCATGCTTCTGTTAAATTAGTTGGAAGCATGGGACTCTAAAATCCTCAGGTAAGCATGTTCTTATCAATATATGCTCCAAACGCCACAACAATTGTTTATTTTCTTCGTATTTTCAGTGCCAGGGATCAAAGGGTGACGAAGATCATTACTTGCAATAAAGTTCGCTGCGGTAGATTTTCAAGAACCGGTTGTTCCAACGAGCATCCCATTCCTGGGCAGCTTCACTGCCACCACTGACATTTCAGGTTTTAAAGATAAAATTCGCACATCCATATTTTAAAATATTTTATATCCGACGGTACATTACATCACTGCCACGCAAGTAAGTCGGTGATGTAATCCATTAGCTGCTGAACTTGAATATACATGCATGCAAATTTCAACATGAGGCCTTAATTTGCAACTCTCCAGAGCTTTCTGCATGCAGAGTATTAGAGTTTTGCAATAAATATTATTACAACTACGGTTGGAGTGGATACATATCGACCTAGCCAGTCTCAAAATGTAGTGCATACAGCCGGTGAATAAATATTGGTCAGGATCACAAAGACTCACATGTGATAATTATGATTATTACTGCACCTTCGTTCATTTATGCTATGTATGTGTCTGTGTGCGTGTGTGTGCGCACATATGTGTGTATGCGCGTAGCTGTGAATCGCTGTAGCTACTGCGTCTGCACCAGTAGAGCAAAGGGACCGAATGTGGAACGCACCCCTATTAAGGAACACTAAATCTCATTAAAAATTTAATCAAAGTTATGGGTTTGCAATGTTGGATCATACGCAAATCAATGAATCTGATCGACCCACTAGTTGCTGGATAAATATCCTTTGGCAAGCTAGGAGTGCAGCATTGTGCTCCTTTGCGACCTCCTGATTTCATTATAGCGTTCATGTACTCTAATGCAGCGTTTTCTTCTAGAGCTGCTTTTCTTTTTCTGCGTCGCTCTTCTTTCTCAGCTATCTCTCTCCTCTTCATATCCTCAGCAGCCTTAAATTCATCGATCCATTGTGCTGAAGTCATGCACTGAGCTGAACCTTTCAAACGCTTAAATTGAGTACTTGTAGTAGGGATATAGCGTTGTCCTGTGGATCTAATCTTTCGCCATCTGAATTATCAGTGGTACTTTCTGAACTTTGAGAAGAGGTCCATTCAGCATGTTGCACCTGCTCAGGACATACTGCACATGCAGCCACATAGATGGAGTGGTACTGAATTGACAATTTTAGGCATAACTGCAGATCTTCTTCTGTTGTCATTGCAGCAGCCTTGAGATCAACCCGCCTCTTCACCTCTTGTGCCACACCATCCTCAATAAAGCTTACAATGGTCAGGAAGAGCATCTACCCCACGTAGTGGAGACAGGCCTGTCGTTTATTGGCCATAATTAGGCAACCAGAGGATAGACGTTTCATTTTTTAGCTAGTAGCACCCGCCCCCTCCCCAAAGTAAACCCCCATGCGGTTGAGTGTTTATATAACAACCCTTTGATGTGGTTGTTCCTTATTCGGTACCTTTCCCATACATTGAGGTATGTTTGCCGAAAAGTGAGTTTTCGGTACCAGGATTCATAAAACCTTTCCTATGGTTAGTATAGTTGTAATCTACGTTAAATTCTCTATCCAACGGTGTTTAAATTATCTCTCTAGCATGCATAGTTTGTCTGCAGCAGTCAAGGGAAGTTGGTTGTTCCTTAATAGGTTCCTTTGCTCTACATATTTGTATCCGCTCAGCAACATTAACGGACCGATAAGAGAGCTTAAAGCATAGGGCCGGATAAAATTTTATTTTATGTAACATGATCGAGCAGGGCGTATACAGTGTTCACAAGCACCAAGTACATTATTACTTCACATAAAGTGCAACGTGCCATATTGCATACGTGTATTTTGATAATTTATTTGCACAAAGGCATATATAAATGTTGCTTATGCATTCTCTGCAAAGTTTCTGCAGAGCTTCCATAATTATGCACTTAATGGCAGAAAACATACTGGTCCTTTAAATTGAAGGTGAGTGTTAAATGGAATATGGGAGATTTAAAAAGGGCCGTTATTGACAAAATGGATGTGATAACAAGATATGGGGTGAGATATCCTTGAAGCTTTGATGTCATGGAATATGTCAACAACACACTCTAGGTTTGCTCTATGCAGTTGAAAATAATTATAAAGGCTCCATACCATCACGGGGGTACAATATAATGCAAATGGAAAATAAGCATGAAGCAATTGATCAGTATCGTGTTGCATTTGAGCCTTGGTCACCTGCTGAAGTAAGCCAAAGAGGAAGTACAAGCTGGAGGGCATGCCTTTGAGGGTCAAGTGGTGGACTGGATTAGCATAAATACATCACCATCCTGTAGTGTTCAGTGGAGCACACTGATACATATTAGACACAGTTCCTCCTTCTATGGCATGCCATTGAAATAATATTACTTCTATATAAAATTGTCCTTGCACACTGACTGCAGGTTGATCGGATATTCAGATTATTGGCTGCCATCGCACCTCCAAAAATGATCACCCTTTGTTGCAACCTAACTATCTGGGTCCCGTGAGGTTGCCAGTGCCATAAAAGGTCACCCAGTCCTTAGGTCAACACAAATAAACAAAGAACTGCACAGCACACAATCAATCAAAATGTTACAAAGCACAAGTGTTATGTAACAGGAGCAATAGTGATATGATGACATCTGATAAGAGCTCATCCATCCATTCATATAGAACCTGACAGGGGCTTTCCTATCCCTACTGGATCTTCTTACTTAAGGTTGCTGATTTCCATAACTCATCAGTTCCTGGCTCTGGTTGTTCAAAAATGAAAAAGGCTATTTAAATGCCTGTTATATATGATACATAGACGCAAAAATGGAGAATTAGAGAAGTTTAAGTGGACATTACTCCATGTGATTAAGGACGGGTCCCAATAATTTTAATTGAGTTTGCTATGTTACGTGTATTCATTTTTATCTCGTAAACACTCTTTCATTTAGCAAAACACTTTACACAGTCAAGAACCTTGATGTTGGGAGAACAGAATGTATGCCATAGATGCGCTGAAGCGTTCAAGTTTACGAAACTGTAAGGTTCAGAATTCGCTCTAGAACTAGCCATTATTATTCCATTTGCCAACCTGTAAAAGTCCGATTTGTCATTATCTGTGTATTTGTATATTACATACTTGTTTAGCACTTCTAGAAAAAGATGAGTGCTTGTTCGTAACAGCCTTGATACGTAAAAAAAAAAAAAAAACAGCGTATGTAACATGCGACTCGACGTATAGTTCAACTTTACGGAGCGTTATACTCTTTAGAGAAAGGATATTTTACAAAGCACCTAGAGAAACCAAATAGACCATGGATTTCTGTTCTCAAATCTTCACATGAACTGTCATGAATACCCCATTTGGACCATGGCAAACGCACACGAACAGAAACAGGTGGCAGCTATGCGGCCATACTGATTTTAGCCGCATGATTTTGGCGGGCGCGGGAATGATCAATACAGCCGATTTAGCACATTATACTCATTCCTATAAGTTCTTTGTGGCAATCTGAAGGTCGTCTGCGTTTTTGTGTTCTGAAGAGTTCGTTGCAAGTTTAAGGTATTCATGTCACATGCAGCCCTACAAATGTGCATAAAAGTAATCTCTGCATCTTCTGTTTACACAAAATGTGCGCTTCACATAGATAGTTGTTTTGACAGCTGGGGGGAAAAGAAACAATCATAAAGAAGTCATTACAAGGTAACAAATACCGTGATATATATTTTGAAGAAAAATATGGTTACAGGTAGAGGAAGACAGAAGGAGGTTCTGTAGTCCGCGTATAAAGGTAAAGAAAGAACCACATGATAAACACAGTTAATTATATAATGCACCTACATAGAGTTGTTAATGGCATCTATTGGTACAAATGTCAACTGCGGATTTGCACGTGTAGCAATGAAAGAACTTTCAGAGAATGTAGATGAGTTTAAACGGCTCTTCCAGCATCCACTGCAGATACCTGATGAATACTTTGACTCCATGTATGGGGGGAAAAAGTCAAGTAGGTACATTGTACAATGCAATCAAATGAAGGCAGCATTTTTGAAGCGATGGCAGCCATCAAATGCTAGAGATGAATACAAAGCAACATTTTCACTTCTACAATGGGATCGCTTAGCCCAAACCGAAAGGGTAAAACATAGTTTGGAAAAATGCAATGCCTGCTTTTGTAACTATTATACAATTCAAAAAACATTTCCACTGAAACCATGTTACACACCATTTTGTTTTCACTAAAAAAATTAGAAAAAGAGTTTTATATGACTCATGGACGTGTCCCTTACTCAGAAAGAGATTCTGAGACTTGGAACCATTTAATAACAAAAAAGGATTATGCAAGAAAGCTGCTTCTGACATGGGACAATATGGCATAAGCTATACTACTGTGTTTGATAACAATAAATTATTTTTGATTCACATACAGCAGCATGTTTAATATCTAGTGTATACGCTTTTCTACAATGCAAACTGTGCATGATCAAAAAAGGTACAAGCAGTGTGCACACACAAGGCACAAGCACTGTGTACACACAAGGCACAAGCACTGTGTACACACAAGGCACAAGCACTGTGCACACACAAGGCACAAGCACTATGTACACACAAGGTACAAGCAGTGTATTTTGGCTATAGGGTGTGTTTTGCTAGTAGTGGACTGGGGACTAGAGAGGCAGAAAGCCTGCCGTCTTCCCAGGGGTATGGACACATCACACAAACAGAGTGCAGAAGTGTTGTGGATGATGGTCTCCTAGTTCTGGGTGTGTTTGGGGCGTGACCAACATTACTATTCTTCTAGCATATAAGAAGGGTGAGAGATTGTGGTTTGTGTATAGAAAGGTTGGTGGTCTACAGCGGGGTGGATACACTGCTGTCATGACTATTTTGGCTATAGGGTGTGTTTTGCTAGTAGTGGACTGGGGACTAGAGAGGCAGAAAGCCTGCCGTCTTCCCAGGGGTATGGACACATCACACAAACAGAGTGCAGAAGTGTTGTGGATGATGGTCTCCTAGTTCTGGGTGTGTTTGGGGCGTGACCAACATTACTATTCTTCTAGCATATAAGAAGGGTGAGAGATTGTGGTTTGTGTATAGAAAGGTTGGTGGTCTACAGCGGGGTGGATACACTGTGGTGGCAACACACTCCAAAGCAGTCATTGAGTGACCCCAAGGCACTGTGTCATGACAGCAGTCTTGCTGTCATGACTACTGTGGCTATAGGGTGTGTTTTGCTAATAGTGGACTGGGGACTAGAGAGGCAGAAAGCCTGCCGTCTTCCCAGGGGTATGGACACAGTGCACAAGTGGAGTGCAGAAGTATTGTGGATTATGGTCCCCATATATTGGGTGTGTTTGGGGCAGGGCCAATATCATTACTCCTGTGGCATATAAGAAGGGTGGAAGATTATGGTTTGTGACTTCACATACCCCAAAGCACTGTGTCACTACTCCTGTGGCATATTATCAGGGTTGAAGATACAAATACTTGTGCCTCTTTTAATATCGAAATACAATGGGACACACGCCATAAGCGTGCAAGGGAAACACCGCAACCCATAAGCGCGTGCAAGGGACACACCCTATAAGCAGGCATACAGGCGTTATTAGGGACACAACCCATAAGACTGATAAGCGCGTGCAGAAGGACACACCCTATAAACTTAACCCCTCAGGCATACACATGTATAATAGTTATAAGGGGCACACGCCATAAGCGTACAAGGGACAAAATACAAGGGGCACGCCACACAAGCAGGAACACACGGTTACACACCCCATAAACGTAGAAGGGACACAACCTCCGGCGTAGCCACACCCTTGTGAATCCGCCGAAGGTGTGGCTAGCGTACATCCGTATGCGCATTCTAGCTCATGCACAAGCGTACAAGACTTAGATACAAAAAACGAACGCAAAGCATAGAAGAGCACACTCCAGTATATATGGGACACACCCTGAAGAACTAAACAGACACAAGCGAACTGTTGTACTTGGCACTAGCACTTACTTCGTTTGAACGCGCGGTAATCAAAAGTACGTACGTAATTCCAAACACGCGCGCGCCGCGTATATATGGCGTGCGCGCGTCAAAATTTTGGGACCCGTCCTTAACTGCCTGGAGTTAGTCTTGACTGTCATTGGTTTTAAAAAAACCTAGCTTTCTATTCTTTACATTGATGTGTGGCTATACAAGTCTCTACAACTTAAAAGTAGCATACATGTAGGTGTGTTACAAGCAGAAGCACTAGGGTAGGGCTATCCTATATGTAAACTATAGCAGTAGAGGTGTGTACTTGGTTACAAGTAGTGACCTTGCCCTGTCATCAATAAAGAAAGGTCTGTATTAACAGTTCTACATGCAACCATATGGTTTAAGTAGATGTAGGTGCATGCTTTAATTTTGTAAACACATTGAGTATACTGATTTCATTGCATGTGAACCTTTTAGCTTCTCCCTAGGATAGCATACTGAGGAAATATAAAGGTAGCCTCGAAAATGCTATTGTAAGGAATAGCATACTGTTAAATGGGCTAAATGATGCCTTTTGCAAAACCATTGCAGCGTTTAACAAGGCAAATACATGCATAGAAAAAATTTCTATAATAATAATATGATATGAATTTGATGCAATCAAAACCACAGATAATGACATTCTAGCAGGGGTAAGGTAGCATAGTGCTAGTTCAGAACCTTTCTTTAGTGAAACATCTTACAACCACATAGGGAAGCTTGGTACTCTAATGGTAGGTGTGTGTAATGGTAGACGAGATACCTGCTTACCCTTACTTACTACCACTACTCCTCTCCTTACCTACTAATATACCCCTACTCCTCCCCTTACCTACTACCCCTACTCCTCACCTTACCTACTACTACCCCTACTCCTCCCCTTACCTACTACTACCCCTACTCCTCCCCTTACCTACTACCCCTACATCTCCCCTTAACTACTACTACCCCTACTCCTACTCCTCCCCTTACCTACTAATATCCCTACTCCCCTTACCTACTACTACCCCTACTCCCCTTACCTACTACTACCCCTACTCCTCCCCTTACCTACTACTACCCCTACTCCTCCCCTTACCTACTACTACCCCTACTCCTCCACTTACCTACTCCTCCCCTAGTGCATGGAACATAGGTCACATGTGTGATGATGATGAATCATTCTGTACCTAAATGGTACTTTCCTCAAAAAGAAAGTATAACAGTTTGCGCTGCTACCAGAGTATGAAACATATCTACATGTATACTGTTTACAAGTTCATTTGACACAGATCACTTTAATTTGCAGAGCACTGTACTGAAGGAAGAGATGGTGGTCCACACAACTAATGCTGTCATATCATGACAGCCGGAGAGAAGATAAAGTTTCATAAAACTGAATATAACATTGTTTATATGGACTGAACAATATGAATCATCTGTGGGTGAGTTATTTCTGGTTATGGCATGTACCATGTACATACACATGATTGCTATGTAAATGACATATATACCAAGTTCAGATAGTAGCTTAGTTGATCTGTGTTTCTCTATGACATCGTCATTGCAATGTGCACACCAGGCTATTATTTAATGGTCCTTGTTGCATTTTCATAAAAGCACAATTAAAGTACTCTCTTTCCAGTGTTGGGGTATATAAGATAAATAATGATGAAATTTTTGTTGCTAAGTTAAAGTGAATATGTCAGTTTAGATGTACAGTGACTGTTGAAAGCATCCAGCTATGAATAAAAGCAATGAAACAAGTAAAGAAAACATTCTCTATGAGAAAGTTGGCGGTATATAGGATTTGAAGGCTATAGTGGTGTAAAAAGCATGGAAACAAGGGTTGAATGATAAGGAAAAACGAAATAGTATTATATTTAGCACGTGCATGAACAATGTATTGTCCTACAATGTGTACCGGCTAAATATGGGACTACTGTAGTTCATTTTTCCTTATCATTCAACCCTTGTTTCCATGCTTTTTACGCCACTATTGCCTTCAAATCCTATATACCGCCAACTTTCTCATAGAGAATGTTTTTTTTTACTTGTTAGAAAATACCCTGCATACAAGTCCATATTAGGGCTGTAGGACTGTATATGAAAGGTTTCCCATGCAGCTTTGACGTAAAATATCCTTGGCGGGGGGGGGGGGGGGGGGGGGTACATTTTATCCCGAAGGGGGACAGTTTATCCCCAGTGTAGATTGTCCAGGGGGACATTGTACACTAGCTGAGTGCAAAATGTTCGTCCTTGGTATAGACATTGTACATATACACATATACACACAGCATTCCAGTCCGCTACTGTAGTGCTTCAGACGATTCGAAGGCATGCATGAAATCAAAACATCCTGCATGCATTTGCATGGCTTCTGCTTGTGGCAGTGTATGGCCCACCCTTCTTAACTACCAGGTGTGAGGCCCTTAACTATGCATTTGTATGTGTATCAGTATATGCGTCCTTTTCAATGCAGATCCATCGGTTGTCAGTTGCACGATAATAGATCTATTAAGTGACACAGGACAGGCACGTGTTGTGGACACCCTTCGTCACCTACATGTAGACAAGCAGGAACCAGTTGCCGGATCAAATTAAAATAGCTTCACTCTCTTCAACGTGCTTATACATGTATGTATAATCTATGAATACTAAGATCATGCAGAGATGTCACAAAAGAATTGATGTTTGGGTCGAAGTTTCAACCGACCCATCTATTCCATTCACTCCTGCCTTTCATATTCCTTCCTACCCTCAGGGCCGTGCGCGGTCACCCTTTGATCCCGGACACTGGAAAGCCATCCAGACTTCGCTTATTAAATTGTACCGCTTTATTCCATCACCAGGAAGAACAGAACACATACATGTACAACCAGCTGGAGCGTATATATATTTAGCCTCATATACAACAGCGACAGTTATACTAATAGTAATACTGAAGCTCTTATATTGCCAAACAGTTCACAATGAAACTGGCCTTACTTTTTGTCATCGGAGCAGTTATTTCAGCTGTGATCGCTACCACAGAAGCTCAAATCCTTTTCGGCAACTGTCTCACGCCACCTCCCGCACCTACGAACGGGAACTTTAAACCTCACTTGGCACACTATCCTGTAGGAACAGTCGTCCACTACTCCTGCAAGCGAGGATTCCGCCTAGTCCGCGGCGGTTCACCGACTAACAAGTGTTTGATGGGAATAGACATCGGACATTGGCAATTCGATACCGCCCCAGTCTGCCAACCAATCATCAAGTACTAACCCATACAGTACAGTGCTAGTTGGGCGTATCCCGACCTTCGCGGGCTACGCCCAACTAGTACAGTGCAGCGTACACATGCAAGGAACTCTTGGTTAAGTTAATTCCTATTGTCTCTTTCGATGTACAATTGAAGTTATAATGATTCTGTAAAGTTGGTGGTACTGAATTAATTGGCAATGGTGATTTTAAGGACACTGACAAGGGCACTTGCATTGCAGGCATGCGCATTCGTGCATGTTAGGGCTAAACAGATATTGCATGCATTATTGCAGCTGAAAAATTGCATTTCTGAGTATATATCAAGACATGCGAGGATGCGTTCATTCGAGGCTTGCTGGCGCATATTTGGATTTGACATACATGTTATTGTAGGCCTACGAAGACGTCGAAGTCGCTATCGCTTAATGATTGGTCTTCGGCCACATCTAGATATCTACCGATTATAACTATGGGCAGGTGGTGGCCACACCTGCTCGTAAAACTCAATTACCAAGCTGTCTGTAGCTAGCTGTACATTGCAGATGATTTATAAACTTCTTAACCTTAGAATATTAAATAAGGGTCACGTTAAGTGATCTAATTATAAAAAAATATTTCACGTGCATTTTCGCGGGCTTCAAACTACTTGCCAGGTGGTCGGTCGGTGGTTGTGGTTTTCACACACACAAAAAAAAATGGCAGGGCAGGTTAGCGTCACGCATGCACCCAATTTGGCGGCAATTTCAAAGCACGCCACGTTCTCGGCGCCTAAAGCCTCGCCCACTCGTTGCAGGCATACTCTTATATTTGGTACTTCCCATCTTCTCCTATTAGCCACTGTCCGAATTAGTGAGCCAAATGGCCAACGAGACCGAGCTTCTGGACGAGGCCAAGAAGAGGCTGTCGGTGGAGAGGATATACCAGAAGAAGACGCAGCTGGAGCACATCCTCCTCAGGCCCGACACCTACATAGGCTCAGTGGAGGAGGCCGCACAGCCCATGTGGGTGTACGACGAGGAGAAGGACGCCATTGTGTGCAGGCAGGTGTCGTTCGTCCCCGGCCTGTACAAGATATTCGACGAAATTTTAGGTCAGTGCTATATTCCCCCCCCCCCCCCCCCCCCCTTCCCTTTCCCCGCGTGGTGTCCTTCCATTTATAGTCTTGGTCGCTAATGGTCGCGGCCCTATTGTGTACTACTTACATGTAGTTGTGGTGTTGTGAGGTGTTGGGGTACCACCAGATCTGTAGTACTGGCAATATTAGTAACCTCTCCTCTCACAGTCAATGCGGCTGACAACAAGCAGAGGGACCCCTCCATGAACATGATCAAGATCACCATCGATCCGTATGTTCCCTGCCTCTGCTTGCTCCCCTTTTCTCATGTTGGCTATATGCGTATCACTGTGGCTATGCGTCTCTCAGTGTGCTGGGCATTGGGCACACACACATGCCAGCACACATGGTCCCTTACCTCTCACACTGATCTTGTGCTGGGCCCCTTTAATTCATTGAATTGTGGTGTTGCATACGAGTGGTGCACTGTTGCCTGCAAACCGCTTAACCCAGATTTGGGCGTAGGTGCTCTAATGCGTGTACCTAAGACTTGTAAGAGCTCCCACACATTGTAGGTATCTGTGGCAAAATTACTAAATGTTTGGAGGTGTGGTGAGGTATCGCCACCCACCACCATTCAGTGCCAGATCATCATTGACCTCCTCTTCCTTTTGTTTACATGGACTGGGCCTGTTGTGTTTGTGACCTTAAAAAAGTATTGAGTCACTGGCACACAATTAGCACCTATTCTTCCTATCACAGCACTTGTTCTTTGCTTGCCTAGGCATGCTACCTCACACATACAGTAGTAGCACATTGATCGTTGATCATTCTAGCACTAAGCAGGCGTACTGCTAGGTGGAGTCCAATTCTAGCACATTTGTCATCCTCAACAACAGCAGAATAACTTTATGTGTGACTGTCCATGATATGTACTCATGTCTTTGTCAAATATATCGGGTATTGGTGGGAGGAGCCTTTCTATCAGGACTGGTGGGAGGAGCCTTCCTATAAGAACTGGTAGGAGGAGCCTTCCTATAAGGACTGGTGGGAGGAGCCTTCTTATAAGGACTGGTGGGAGGAGTCTTCCTATAAGTATTGGTGGGAGGAGCCTTCCTATAAGGACTGGTGGGAGGAGTCTTCCTATAAGAACTGGTGGGAGGAGCCTTCCTATAAGGACTGGTGGGAGGAGCCTTCCTTATATTTCCTTTTGTTTCACTTGCAGTGAGAACAACCTGATCAGTGTGTGGAATAATGGGCGTGGCATCCCTGTGGAGATGCACAAGACGGAGAAGATGTACGTCCCGGAGCTCATCTTTGGCCATCTCCTCACCTCCTCAAACTACAACGACGAGGAGAAGAAGGTCACTGGAGGGAGGAATGGCTACGGAGCCAAGCTGTGCAACATCTTTAGCACAGAGTTCACCGTGGAAACGGCTTCAAAGGAATCTGGCAAGCTGTTTAAACAGGTGTGTTGGAGGAGGGAGAAAGGTTTGAGTGGCACATAGGTGGTGGGCAATCATGCTGTAAATGGAAGATAGCAGGCAGCGATGAAGTTGTTTCATCACAGTTGTGCACATGTAAATGCATGTACACACTCATCACTCATGCATGTACACTCATGTGCACCCTTGCAGTCATGGAAGGACAATATGGGGACCACTGGCAAGGTTAGCATCACCTCCAGCAAGTCAGACTACACCATGGTGTCCTTCAAGCCAGACCTCTCCAAGTTCAAGATGACCCACCTGGACAAGGACACGGTGGGCCTCATGACCAGACGTGCCTATGACATAGCCGGCTGCACCAGGGGAGTGGGGGTGACGCTGAATGGGAAGAAACTGCCTGTGAGTGGGGGGGGGGGGGGGGGGGTGGAAGGTTGTGCATGTGAGGGTGGGATGAGGGTATGGGAATGGGATGGTGACCTGTGTGTGTGGAGATGGAGTCGGGACCTGTCACTTGTGGGTGTGATGATGGAGCGTAGTCAGTTATGTATACGATAAGCTGTGTCAGTTATGTATGCCGGTTAAGGTTAAACTGCCAGTTATGTACATGTAGGATAAACTGTTCCAGTTATGTCAATTATGTAGGATAAACTGTGCTAGATAGACTATGCTAGTTACTTGAATTGGGCCAGTTATTTAGAATATGCAAACTAACTACAGCTGTATAGCAGATGGTGTGAAACATTTGATAGTCCACACTTGGGATGTTTTATTCGATAATTTACGTGACTAAAATTGTAAAATGAAAATGGTGATAAATATTTTATCAGTGCATTCACTGCTTATCATTGGTGTGTGTGTGTGTGTGCATGTGTGTGCGTGTGCGTGTTGGTGGTGTGTTTAGATCAAAACTTTCAAGGACTATGTTGACATGTACCTCAAGGAGTACCCACCTGGTGATGAGGACGAGGACCTACCCCGCAAGGTGGTGCATGAGGCGGTCAACCCTCGCTGGGAGGTGTGCATCACTGTGAGCCCCTCGGGGTTCCAGCAAGCCAGCTTTGTCAACTCCATTGCTACCACCAAGGTGAGTGGTAGGGTGTGTAGTATTGTCAACAAAACACATAATCTTCTATATCTCGGGCTAAAGATTGATGCTTTAAGGCCAGCATACACGAGGGGACTTCCAGGTGACTTGTCAAAATATGGGTAAAACTATCAGTAAACGTAAGAATTATGGGAACTTTTACCCTTATCCATTTGAGTTGCATGAGACAAGTCACTCAGAAGTCCCCTGGTGTATGCCAGCCCTAATCTTGAAACATGCACTTGTGGCCAGAAGTGTCTATGAAAGTGAACGCATTACATGGTGGAAGTGGAAAGATCATCTGTATGTATTGCCTGATGTTTCGTTTTATTATTTATGTTATTTCGATCTTGTTCAAAAATTATTAATCAATGCCTTTTGGTGTTACTACATGTATGTATAGGTTAAGGTGTGTAGGTTTGTAATTAATTCCAAATGTGTGCTAACTTTGCCTCTCGTCTGTGTACCATTGCATATGTGTACAAGTTATAGGATACAGACACTTTCTGTTATGAAAATGGAGTTATTCCTTCTCCCCTCCCCTCCCAGGGAGGTACCCATGTGAACTATGTGGTGGACCAGCTGGTGGCAAAGCTTCTGGAGGCAGCCAAGAAGAGGAACAAGGGAGGCATGGAGCTCAAGCCTTTCCACATAAAGAACCACCTCTGGGTGTTTGTGAACTGCCTCATAGAGAACCCAACCTTTGATTCGCAGACAAAGGAAAACATGACACTCAAGACCAAGTCTTTTGGTTCTACTTGCACACTCAGCGACAAGTTTCTTAAGCAGGTGTGTTAGTGTGTGTGTGGTGTGTGTGTACAGTGCATGTGTGTGTGCATGTGTGTGTGTGTGTGTGGTGGAGGTGTACTTCCTGAGGCATAAGCAAGGGATTTAGGGTTGTTTAACCACAAAACTGTCCTTTTGGGTTAGCTGTGATTTATTAAGTTGAACATGGCACTGTGGTATACACACACATGGCAGGTTGATGCTACTCTGGGTTTTCTTTTTTTTACCTTCCTACAGGCCAGCACCTGTGGTGTGATAGAGAGGGTGCTGAACTGGGCCAGGATCAAGTCCCAGTCCCAGCTCAACAAGAAGCAGGGCGGGTCCAAGCACTCGCGTTTGAGGGGAATCCCCAAGCTGGATGATGCCAACGAGGCGGGAGGCAGGAATGCCCTCAGCTGCACCCTGATAGTGACGGAGGGAGACTCAGCCAAGTCTTTGGCTGTGAGTGGGCTAGGGGTCATTGGGAGGGACAACTATGGAGTGTTCCCTCTGAGAGGCAAGCTGCTGAACGTCAGGGAAGCAACTCATGCCCAGGTATGCCATGGTATGGGGACAGGGTGGTACAGCATGGTATGGGGGCAGGTTGGTACAGCATGGTATGGGGGCAGGTTGGTACAGTGTGGTATGGGGGCAGGTTGGTACAGTGTGGTATGGGGGCAGGTTGGTACAGCATGGTATGGAGGCAGGTTGGTACAGTGTGGTATGGGGGCAGGTTGGTACAACATGGTATGGGGGCAGGTTGGTACAACATGGTATGGGGGCAGGTTGGTACAGCATGGTATGGGGGCAGGTTGGTACAGCATGGTATGGGGGCAGGTTGGTACAGCATGGTATGGGGGCAGGTTGGTACAGCATGGTATGGGGGCACTGGTAACTGAAGTTTTAAGTCTGTTCTTTGAAATGATTCCAATGTCTAGTTACTACTGGACTGTATTTCTCATATCAGTTCAATGCCCAATTTGATCAGCTTGTATCTCACCCCTGAGGGCATTTACCACATTTACATACATGTAATCCTTTCTTTATTTCGTTGTTGAGATCGGGACTTATATACTTTTTAATGTCTTGCGGTCCATGTTTATCTCTACAATTAAGGGGTTAACCCTGAATAGTAAAGGCTTGAATTACTAGCAAATAAATTATCAATTGAAGATTACCAATTACATCTTTGCTTATCTATCTTTGCTTAAGGGAATGTACTGCGTTTCATAACACAAATATGTTTTAGTGCAATATTATATCAGCACTAATGTACATGTAGCGCACTATTTTGAGAAATACCGCACGTACTTATATTAACTCTGGTTAGCACGAAACTTTGATTTCAACCATTCATAAAAGTTGCATATCCAGGAACGGTAAGTGCCAAATATGTTTGTTCTAGCAAATGGTAGAGTTTTTAAATCCATAGTTGGAAATGAACCATGAGTTCTGACATAAAAAAGCACAGGGTTAACCCCTAATTTTTGGGGTTAACCCCTAGTTTTTGGGGTTAACCCTGGGATGGACCACAAGACATTAAAACCCAGGAAAAGATTGTAATAGGATTTAATGGCAATAGGAGTAGGGCTACATTTAGCACATTTGTATGCTATGTAAAAGTGTTTAGTGCCCTTAGGTAACCCTCATGTGCTCTAGTAAGTTTCCCAGCAGCCTCACCAAGTTGCCTAATCACAGAAGAATATATTGCATGCTTTGGGTGTGTGGTGTTATATTCTGTGCTGATGGGATATGATATAGAGGTGTACTGATAGGGGTGTGATGTAGAGGTGTACTGATAGAGGTGTGATGTAGAGGTGTACTGATAGGGGTGTGATGTAGAGGTGTACTGATAGGGGTGTGATGTAGAGGTGTACTGATAGGGGTGTGATGTAGAGGTGTACTGATAGGGGTGTGATGTAGAGGTGTACTGATAGGGGTGTGATGTAGAGGTGTACTGATGGGAGTGATGGGGTGTAGTATAGATGATGGGTGTGATATAGTGGTGTACTGATAGGGGTGTGATATTGCAGTGGTTTCTAATGATTTGAGGTATTGAGGTATTGCAATGGGGTTTTTTTTTTTTTTTTTTTTTTGGTATCAGATTATGAAGAATGAAGAGATCACCAATCTGGTCAAGATCTTGGGTCTGCAGTATGGGAAGAAGTACAATGAGGAGGCTGACCTCAAGTCCCTGCGCTATGGCCACCTCATGATCATGGCCGACCAGGACCAAGATGGCTCCCACATCAAGGGTCTGGTCATCAACTTTATCCACACCAACTGGCCGAGCCTGCTCAAGAGGAACTTTGTCGAGGAGTTCATCACACCTTTGGTCAAGGTTAGGATGGGTGTGGGTGTGGGAGGGGTCAAGTCCATGTCACAGGTAACCCTCTTTACAGACACCGCTGTTTCATGTTAATAACCAGCACTTTATTATTTAGTTCTGCAGCGCCCAAGTCATCAAATCAAATCAGCTCCCCGATAATATTATTGTGACTCTTGCCTTGGGTTTGTGTTTATATTAAACTGCATCACAAGTTTTCATAGCAGTAGGATTACTGTTATAACTACAAGTAAATTGAAACTGAAAAAATGTTCATATTTACAGTCCTGCAGTGTTTTTGGTTTTCATATATCTTAGCATGTTGTATGCCCAGCCTTCTATCAGGTGCCGCCATGAGTGGGAGCTGTCCATACCGTACAGAGCAGTCTATAAGGATTGGCCATTGGACATTTTGCCACTCCACTTGTTGCCATGGCTTATTACCACAATTGGTCATTTCGGCCAATCAAATAGATGACCTTGATCATGTGCACTTAGTTTGTGCTACAGGCTTGTACGTCTGACTAAATCTTGTTCTATTACACGTGTGTACTTAAGTCTTGTACCAAGCCTGTTCATTGCTGCTCATTAAGCCTTTCGGGTAGTACGCTCATGCTATATGGTGAACAAAAACTAGAACCCTTTAGCAGATGCTACAGGCCCCAGGCTCGCACAGTAAAACGTGACCTGTATACGCTTTTAAATGTTGCGACATCTGTTTAAAAATGGCAGTCTCATTTCAAACACGACTGTCAAGGCTGCTCTGCAATGCCAAGTGCAAAATGCTTTAGTGGTGCAATGCTACATGTAGTAGCGTGAAAAGGTCAGTAAATTTCCTAAGGGATGATGCCAGTAATCACATGACTAGCAGCATCACACATCGTGCTTCTAATGGCCATGACCACATAATGGTGTCACCAGAGAGGGTGGCTCACGAAATGTTAGCTTGGTCTGACCTTCTTTGTTCCAGATCACCTGAAGGGAATTGTAAACTGAGCACTCTGCCTTAAGTGGGAACTGTGTTACTTGTACTGGTGTTTTGCGTTACCATGGTGCTGTTGGTTTCAGGTTTCCAAGGGCAACCAGGAGATACCCTTCTTCAGTCTGCCTCAGTTTGAGAAGTGGAAAGCTGAAACTGAAAATTCACACACATGGAGAGTAAAATACTACAAAGGTCTGGGTACCAGCACTGCCAAGGAAGCCAAGGAGTACTTCTCGGATATGGATCGCCATCGCATTCCGTTCCGCTACGAAGGAGATACAGATGACAAGGCTATTGAGCTGGTGGGTGTACGTGTGCGTGTGTGCACTCATGTGTAATGGGCAACTGGCAGCAAAATTTGTGCAGTTAAAGTTTATTGTTGAGTTATTGGAACCTCAGCCAGCTTTTCTTTCAACCTGCAATGTGACCTAAATGTTTTTGTTACTAGTGAAGTGAGCACAACACACACACACACACACACACACACACACACACACACACACACACACACACACACACACACACACATGGGGATGTGCACACATGATGGGGATATATGCTCACACCTCTAACTACTCGTAATGATATATACATGTATCAACTTTTACTACTTTATAGCTTTAGCCATTAAACAAAAGGTGCCAAATGTGTACTAGCCTAGCCAATAATATACAGTTGATAGTATCAAGATCTTAATCTGTTATCTGTTTGCATCCTGTTGGTATTTTCAAAAGTAGAAAGTTTATTGATTGGTATTGCTGTATCAGGTCATCTTTGGGGTGGCAGATTTCAATGAATCTTTAAATTGAAATGATTGATTACATGTACCTGTGCAAGTACACTTCTACCTGCACACATCACATGTGCACACATGTGATGTGTGCTAAAGGAGCTACCGCCCTCAAAAGATATAATGTTGGGTGTGCAGGACCTTGTTCAGTTAGTGTCCGTCCGCCTGACTTGCTTTACCTCCCTGATGTGCTAGCATCCTTTCGTCCCATATGGGTAAGCATGTTTTTTTTGTTTTTGTTTGCAGGCTTTCAGCAAAAAGCATGTTGATGACAGGAAGGAATGGTTGACCAGCTGGCTACAACGTAGGACTGAGCAGAGGGGCCTAGGGTTAAATGATGTAAGTTTACAAGCATGGCCAGCATGGCTACTATCATCCTCCTCCTCCCCTCCTCCTCCTCCCCTCTCCTCCTCCCCTCCCCTCCTCCCCTCCTCCTCCCCTCCCCTCCTCCTCCCCTCCTCCCCTCCTCCTCCCCTCCCCTCCTCCCCTCCTCCTCCTCCCCTCCCCTCCTCCTCCCCTCCCCTCCTCCTCCCCTCCTCCTCCCCTCCCCTCCTCCTCCCCTCTCCTCCCCTCTCCTCCTCCCACCCTGCTTTAGTCGTACCTCTATGGAGAACAAATTGACTTCATCACATTCTCAGACTTCATCAACAAAGAGCTGATCCTCTTCTCCAACATGGACAATGAGCGTTCCATTGGGAGTGTTGTTGATGGTATGTGGATAAGCCTTATTGACTAATGCATTTATGTCCCTAGAGACAACCCAAAAAAGAAACAAATCTGATTTTTTTGCTCTTTAGTTACCACCGTGGTGGCTCGAAGTGTGTCCTTATTGGCCCTGCATACACATATTTATCATTTGCAAGTGCCTGTGCTATATAAATGGTTTCCTCATTGCCTTACACGTAATTGGATTAGTAGTCACTATTATACCATCCACTTTAGTACTGTGCAAGTCACTCTTATACCATCCACTTTAGTACTGTGCAAGTCACTCTTATATCATCCACTTTAGTACTGTGCAAGTCACTCATATATCATCCACTTTAGTACTGTGCAAGTCACTCTTATACCATCCACTTTAGTACTGTGCAAGTCACTCTTATACCATCCACTTTAGTACTGTGCAAGTCACTCTTATACCATCCACTTTAGTACTGTGCAAGTCACTCTTATACCATCCACTTTAGTACTGTGCAAGTCACTCTTATATCATCCACGTTAGTACTGTACAAGTCACTCTTATACCATCCACTTTAGTACTGTGCAAGTCACTCATATATCATCCACTTTAGTACTGTGCAAGTCACTCTTATACCATCCACTTTAGTACTGTGCAAGTCACTCTTATACCATCCACTTTAGTACTGTGCAAGTCACTCTTATACCATCCACTTTAGTACTGTACAAGTCACTCTTATACCATCCACTTTAGTACTGTGCAAGTCACTCATATATCATCCACTTTAGTACTGTGCAAGTCACTCTTATACCATCCACTTTAGTACTGTGCAAGTCACTCTTATACCATCCACTTTAGTACTGTGCAATTCACTCTTATATCATCCACGTTAGTACTGTGCAAGTCACTCATATACCATCCACTTTAGTACTGTGCAAGTCACTCTTATACCATCCACTTTAGTACTGTGCAATTCACTCTTATATCATCCACGTTAGTACTGTACAAGTCACTCTTATACCATCCACTTTAGTACTGTGCAATTCACTCTTATATCATCCACTTTAGTCTTTAGTACTGTGCAAGTCACTCTTATACCATCCACTTTAGTACTGTGCAAGTCACTCTTATACCATCCACTTTAGTACTATACAAGTTACTCTTATACCATCCACTTTAGTACTGTACAGTTGTTTGCTTCACTGTTGGTGGTTAGTGAGCACTGTAGTTGATGTAGATGCATGCACGCACCAGAGGTTTCCTATCTCCATATGTGTACAGGTGTGTGTGTGGGGGGGGGGAGAGGATAAGCTTGCAAACATGTGACACATGGTGTGATCCTGAGGGGCTTCTGTGGGTGTGGTGACGGTGTGTTTGGTGCAAATACAGTGTTATGTGTGTTCTAGTGTGCTAATGCTGCCCCCCCCCCCAAAATTAACTCATGGAATGTAATTGACCTGTCTATTTGATTATCTAAAAGTAGAAGGATTGCAACATATCACTCCCTAGGCCTGTTGGTCCCATCAAGATGTTCGTATTGTTATTGGACCATTGGATGCATCCTCCTTCACTGACCTTTTGTCCGGCTCATTTTGTGCCAAATGATTGCTCGTGATAGCGGTGATCTAGAGATACATGTTCACGTAGGAGTGGTGTGATTTGTTCCAAGCTTGGATGAGTCACGATCCACTAATACAAAACTTTGACTACATGTATGTGTAATATGGATCGTTGTGATGCAGCCACACCCATTGCTTTATTTATTTATTTATTTTAGACAGACTTTTCATGCATTTGTAAATAGATTTAGGACCTGATAACTTAAGCATACATCTATGGGAGCATATATTAGAGCTGACCTCAATGTAGCATGGTTGCATTATGGTGGGCGATTCTATGTAACCCATTCTGATGATTAAGAATAAAGCACTTGTTTTTGGGGTAATTTTGAAACAGTTCTGATTGCTGCCCCAAAAGGTACAAGTTATTCTTATTAATTATTAATGCCTACTCCCCCAAAGGCCTCAAGCCAGGGCAGCGTAAGGTTCTGTACACGTGTTTCAAAAGAAATGACAAACGAGAAGTCAAAGTGGCCCAGTTGGCAGGTTCTGTAGCCGAGCACTCAGCATACCATCATGGAGAGGTGAGGTGTTCTGTGTGTTAGTGTGTGCCTTCACTGTATACATAAAGGCATGGGGACCGGGATCCACACAAACCACTCATGATGTCATGCCATTTGTTTTGCGAGAGTGTGAAATCATGGGGTGCTGAAAGGAGGCGGGGCAGCATGAAGTGGTTTGTGTGGGTCATTATCATGGGAGCCTGCACTCAGCTCCTCTTGTGTTCACATTCTGTTTAACCCTTTCCCTGCTGTGTGTTGCAGCAAAGTCTGATGAGCACAATCGTCAACTTGGCACAGAATTTTGTTGGAAGCAACAACCTCAACCTCCTCCTTCCGATTGGTCAGTTTGGTACTCGTCTGCACGGTGGAAAGGATGCAGCTAGTGCCAGGTGGGTGTGTCCTGCTTGGTTTATGTGCATGTGTGTGTTGTACCGCCTTTGTACAAATGAGTGTGCTTGTATTTGGTATTTGGATCTTTTATCCCCTCCCCCATTCACCCACCCTGTTCATATACATGTACCACCCCCCTCCAGGCACATGTACCACCTCCCTCCAGGCAGTGTTCGTATACATGTACCACCCCCCTCCAGGCACTGTTCATATACATGTACCACCCCCCTCCAGGCACTGTTCATATACATGTACCACCCCCCTCCAGGCACTGTTCATATACATGTACCACCCCCCTCCAGGCACTGTTCATATACATGTACCACCCCCCTCCAGGCACTGTTCATATACATGTACCACCCCCCTCCAGGCACTGTTCATATACATGTACCACCCCCCTCCAGGCACTGTTCATATACATGTACCACCCCCCTCCAGGCACTGTTCATATACATGTACCACACCCCTCCAGGCACTGTTCATATACATGTACCACCCCCCTCCAGGCACTGTTCATATACATGTACCACCCCCCTCCAGGCACTGTTCATATACATGTACCAACCCCCTCCAGGCACTGTTCATATACATGTACCACCCCCCCTCCAGGCACATGTACCACACCCCTCCAGGCACTGTTCATATACATGTACCACCCCCCTCCAGGCACTGTTCATATACATGTACCACCCCCCTCCAGGCACTGTTCATATACATGTACCACCCCCCATCCAGGCACTGTTCATATACATGTACCACCCCCCTCCAGGTACATTTTCACCAAGCTCAGCCCGTTGGCCAGGCTGCTCTTCCCTCCAGTGGACGACAACCTACTCACTTACCAGTATGAGGACAACGTGAGGATAGAGCCGGAGTGGTACTGCCCCATCCTACCCATGGTCCTGGTGAATGGCTGCGAGGGTATAGGCACGGGCTTCTCCACCAATGTACCCAACTATGATGTCAGAGAGATTGTCACCAATCTGAAGGCTCTGCTAGCTGGGAGATCTCCAGCTGATATGGTGGGTGTTGTGCGGGTGAAGTCCTGTGTGGGTTGTACATGTGGCCTAATGTTCTGTGGGTGGAGCCTTATGTCATGGTGGGGGTTGGATGTTTTGTGGGTGGGGGTGAAACTTTAGACTCACTTGTTTGGCTCCAGAAACCTTCCTTCAAAGGCTTCAGGGGTATCATTGCCCACGTGGAGCCATATAAGTTCATGATGTACGGTACGATGGCCCGTCTGAACGACACCACCCTGGAGGTGACTGAGCTCCCCGTAAGGACCTGGACACAGACCTACAAGGAGAACGTGCTGGAGGTGATGCTTCACGGGACAGAGAAGGAACCCCCTTTGATCAGGTGAGCAGATGGCTGTGTTTGTGAGAGTAGAGGTGTGGATTTGGTGGGCTGTCTTGGAATGTGGCTTGTACATTCTCAGGATTTTGAATGTGTACACAGTGTGTGTAGATGTCTGTTGTGGGGTAGTATGGTGCTGTATATTATGTATTATTATGTAATTTACAATCACGGAAAAAGATATGGGGTGGTCTACTTGCAGTGACTACAAGGAGTACCACACAGACACCACAGTCAGGTTTGTGGTCAACTTAGCTGCAGATAAGATGGAGGAGGTGGCCAGAGCCAACATATACAAGAGGTTCAAATTGGAGAGCTCCATCACAACCTCAAATATGGTGGGGGAAGTGTTGTCTGCGTGATTTTGTTGTTTGTGTGATGGGGTGAAATTGACTGAAGTAAAAGGGGTACACTGTAGGAGATGCCATATTTTGAATGATTGCCTCAGTCGATTCCATACCCATACCAATACATGCCCCCAGTTGTGCACTGTTCATCCAAAATCTGTATGCTGTAGCGTGCTGTGTTATTGTAATGTAGATATTAGTCTTGTGATGCTGTTGTTCCTCTTTCATCATCACACTGCACACCCTTGCATATACCGCAGGTGCTGTTTGATCACAATGGCTGCCTGAAGAGGTACTCGAGTGTGGTGGAGATCCTCCAGGAGTTCTACGATGTGCGTCTGGACCTGTACCGCAAGAGGAAGGAGTGGTTGGAAGGTCAGCTGACGGCCGAGGCCTCACGACTGCACCACCAGGCTCGCTTCATCCTGGAGAAGATTGATGGCAAGATTGTCGTAGGTTCGTTTTGTGTTTGTTTGTTTTCTTTCCCACAATACCTTATTGTAACTGTACGCTTTGTTTTCACTTTGTCGTTGTTTTACTGTTCTTGCTTTCATTGTGTTGTGCATGCAGAAAACAAGAAGAAAACAGACATGATTGAGATCTTGCGTAAGGCAGGATATCCCAGCGACCCTGTGAAGGCTTGGAAGGAGTCTATATCCACTCCCGAGGAGCGCAAAGATGGGAATGAGGGGGAGGAGGAAGAAGAGGAGGGAACACAGGGGACTGTGGTGGAGAAGGTATCCAAGGGACAGCCTGATTACAACTACCTCTTGGGAATGCAGATGTGGAGTCTTACCATGGAGAAAAAGAATGAGCTGATCCAGAACCGAGATAAGAAGGTGTGATGTGTGTGTGTGTGTGTGTGTGTGTGTGTGTGTGTGTGTGTGTGTGTGTGTGTGTGTGTGTGTGTGTGTGTATGTGTCTGTTTTGTAGATGGCTGGGGCCCTGTACTGCATTTATACTTGTACATATACCTGTGAGATAGTGGTATGTTTGCGTTTCCCAACCTCAGGATTTGACATGAAGGGTTTTCAAATGTCCTCTGTGTGTGTGTGTGTGTGTGTGTGTGTGTGTGTGTGTGTGTGTGTCTGTGTCTGTGTCTGTGTCTGTGTGTCTGTGTGTGTGTGTGTGTGTCTGTGTCTGTGTGTGTCTTAGGCTGAGGAGCTACGTATTTTGAAGGAGAAGACGCCCAAAGATCTGTGGAATGATGATCTTGACAAGTTCCTTCAGGAGCTTGATGTGAGTTCACTATGTTTGTGCTTGCAAGGGCAGAGAAAAGGGGGGGGGGGGGGGGGGGGGAGAAGGTTTAGTAGCCATTAATGTTGTTTCCTTACCTGTAGTCTATTGAGGAGACTGAGAGGCAAGAAGAAGCAGCGGGAGCCAAGATTGTCGCGAAGAAAAAGGGGAAAGCCCCTAAACCTGGGGCTAGACAGGCCAAGCTTGCAGCTGGGGCGGACCTCAACACGAGCATCAAGGCCACGAAGCCCAGCCCTTTTGCGGAACCCATCGAACCCCAAGTACCTGCGTACAGCGCCGAGCTCAAGAAGGCACGTGCTAAGAAGACGACGAAGGTGAAGGACGAGGGGGGCGTGGACAGGTCTCTTTCGACGGGGGCAGACGCGAGTGGCGGGAACGAGGCCGAAAATGGTATCGCTGATGTCGTGGACACTAGTGCGGACCTCTCAGAAGCTAAACCAACCAAGCAGGTCGAAACGAACAATAAACCACCTAGTCTCAAACGAGCTAAGACTGTCCAAACAAAACTGGAGATGCCGGCCCAGACAGAACAGGATAAAGAGGTGATAGATGTGGACGAAATGGAGGCGGCTGCCCCTGCTTCGGATAAGCCAGTAGGCGGTGCCACGAAGTCGGTAGAATCAGCTGCTGACTCACAGGTGGACAGCCTAGCTGTTGGAACGACTGCAATTGCTGGAGTGAAAAGGCCGCCCCCGCAAGGCGCCAAGAAACCTGGACCTAAGAGCAAAAAGGCGGCAGCAGCCGGGAGTGAGAAGCCAACGAAGACCCTTGACTTTTGGAGCAAACTAAAAGTGACAACGAAGCCAGAGGTATGTGTGTTGTTGTGTTACACCTCCGGGGGTGCGATCTAATTACTTTGCGCATGCTCTTGGTACGCCACGCGGTTAGTTCCTGGGGACTAGGGCTGCTTTTTGCACCTCGTGATCGGCCGTGCGTAGCGTGTGCAACCACTTTTCTTCCTCATTTAAGCCGGCAGTGTGAACATGGCCACCACAGAAGTAAGTTTGCCCAATGTTGTAGCTTTGTATACGTTTTAAAACTCCATTTTATAACATTTTCAATCCCCTTCGTTTGTCTTTTAAATTTCTTGTGTGGCAGCCTTCGACAGCCTAGAATCTCCTTCGTCTCGAATAACACACGTTGCGTAGAAATAAAACCGTGCTGGAAGGTATTTCGACGCCTCCTGCTACACAAAAAAGCTTACCGCTCACGTTACGTGGTTGATGCATGTGGCTTTTCACTTCTTTTTTTGGCGCTCAAATTTTCGTACGTAACGGCCATGTTTACTCAAAATGGATATTATGTTGAACGTGTTCGAACGAACGCAAGTGTTGTGTTGTGATTCAGCGCGCCTTTGTGGAGGAGTAGATGATTGTGTGTTGATTCCCAATAGCCAGCAGTCAAGAAAGCAGCGCCCACACCCCACTCGGACGAAGACGATGATGTCGCTCTTGAAGCGTCTGACGATAATGAGTTCGTTCCCGATGTCGTAAAAGCAAAGAACGTAAAGAAGACAGTTGCTAGCTCGACAACATCGAAGCCTAAGGCTGCGACTAAGGTACATGTGCGTTACGTCTATTCACAGACGCGGCCTTTTCACCACGTGGTCGTCGTAGCGACAATTTAAATGAAACTAGGAGTGTGCAGCTAGGTTGCTAGAATCCCTCAGCTTTGTTGTTAGAATTTCTGGTAGCATAGCTAGCTGGCTACGTTATAGGGATGATGGGGTTCAGTGTCGCGTGACTTCCGATGCTAGTTCTACGGTGGGCGGGATTTTATGACGTGCATCTATATCTCGTCTATATATATTTTTGGGCGTGTAGCCTGCTCCCAAGAAGCAAACGCCACCCTCTGACGAGGAGGACGAAGAAGTTGACGAGGATGATGACGATGACGAAGACTTCGCTGCTGGCGGTGACCCAGAGTCTGACGATGACTATGTACCCACAAAGAAGACTGGCGGGCCAAAGAAGGCAGCTGCAACGACGACAGCAAATAAAGCAAAGGTGCTGTGTGTTGTCGGGAGGGTGCTTGATTACTAGTAGTAGTTCTTGTTTTTCCCCTAGCCTGCAGCAAAGGCAGCAGAGCCTGCACCAGGCAGCAGTGGTGAAGATAGAGGGGATAGTGGAGAAGACGAGAAGGTACGTGTTTGTTCTGGTGCGCAGTTGGATGCATTTTTGTGTGTTCAAAATGTTGGGCTTACCATTTGTCCTTTGCAGCCAGCACCCGTAGAGAAGAAAGCACCCGCTAAGAAGCAACCAGCGCCCAAGACGAAAAAATCGGCAGAGGTGCGATAGAGTTGTTATTATTGCCATTGAGTTTTTTTGTGTGTGTATGGTTCAGCCTCCGGCCAAGAAGGCTAAGGTCGCCAGCAGTACAGCGGCAAGTCGCTCGAGACGGGCGAAAGCGCAAGTCAAATACACGTACGAGTCCGATGAAGAGGAGGAAGGGGACGAGGAAGTAGCAGCTGGAGGTGGAGCCGCCGGCGGGAAAGACGACGACTGGGAAGGAAACAACTCGGGAAGTGACAGCGACTTCGCATAAACATTTCTCGTCTTTACATGTATTATAAACATAGGCTATTCTTACGATTCCCTGTTGGCCGTTTACTGCCATCCTGCACGTTTACATGTACCCCTTCTTTGTAAAGCGCCTTGTAGTGTATGTTTCTATTAAAAGCACACCGTCTGATATTTCATTGTATAAATCATATTCCGGGGTAAATTACAGTATTGCACAACAACAACAACACTCGGATGGCACTTCTGATGGTCGACTGCTATAGTACACGTGCAATAACCCGTCCGATTTGGCGAATTTTTTGTGCAGTTGTCCCATGGTGCTGGTGAAGTGCGACACGTTATCACGTGCCCCATCGTATCTGAGGTACAAGTGAGTGTTGCTGTTCTTTTCGACGCGAAGTTTTTGTCTGAAATATAAAAGAATAGCTGTAAAAAAAAAAAAACTAACAAACCATCCCGTGTCAAATTAAGTAAAGTTTCCAGTCAGCCAGCTGATACCTAATTCACAGTTGACTTTTCCACCCCAATGCTGGCATTCGATCAGATGTAAACAGGCACTACATGTATAGTTTTATTGATTGATTTGTGCACATTTGCAAAACGCCAATCATGCATGCACTAATACAATCACACTTGCACTTTTTTTTACCTAGCTATGTAATAGGAGTGGCGTTACAATAGTGAGTGGGTGAGTCTTTCAATGTACATGGAGGAATGCTGGTCAATGGCTGGGTGGAGTGGGTTGGCTAATGGAGAGGGAAGAGTTTTTATGTACTACACCTCAAGTATGAAGGAAAGGAGTGCATACATGCATGTTCAATTCACATCTGATGGAGCAGAGGCTAAGCACATAGCCAGGGCCGTAGCCAGACTTTCAAAGGAGGGGGGGGGGGGTTGGATATGTGTCAGTGCGAGACCCAAATTAATGCGAAAACGGGGGGGGGGGGGGGGGGGGGGGGTCTCCGTGAGGATATAAATCTATGGTTCAGCCGACTCAACTAGTGGGAAGGCCTACTTTCGGTCAATTGAAAAGGTGGGTGGGTGTTGTCCCAACCAATTGGCGTTCAATTAAATGATACCTATCGTTATTTTTTTCCTAATGGTCATGGGTTACCTTCAATCCAGGGGGGGGGGGGGGGGGGGGGGAAGGGATGTTTCACCCCATCGACCCCCCCCCCCCCCCCCCCATTCCCTGGCTACGGCCCTGATAGTGGATTAGTTAGCTGTGGGTGGGGAGGGGGCTAGAGCACTGCATGGGGCTGCATAGCTACAGAGGGGGGGGGGGGGGGGGGGGGGGACACTAAGAAGGTAATGGTGACACAGAAGGTAATGGGGACACTGAGAAGGTAGTGGGGACACTGAGAAGGTAGTGGGGACACTGAGAAGGTAATGGGGACACTGAGAAGGTAATGGGGACACTGAGAAAGTAATGGGGACACTGAGAACGCGTAGATGTTTCCGACTCAACTCGTTCAGTGCAGAGCGCGACGACGCGGCTTGCGCTACATACCTGGCCGTAGGGTGTACACACTTGATAGATAGGCACACGATGATCTATTCAACTCCCTTTTACACACACAGATGCGCATTTAAATAGTCCTTAACATGAATGCACTGTTTACATCAAGCAATCGCCTTCCTTGGCTATTTTACGAAGAGGTCCGTGAATGCGGATCACACTTTCTGTCCTCCTGTGGCGTCCCGCCAAGAGCAGCTTATGTTCAGCATTACATATGATTTAATTACATAAGGGTCCGCAGACCCTTACAGAAGGTAATGGGAACACTGGGAAGGTAATGGGGACACTGGGAAGGTAATGGGGACACTGAGAAGATGTTTGATAAATAGTTCCAAAGTATCAAGGTGGATATTGGGAGGGAGGAGGGAGGGAAGGAGGAGGGAGTGAGGGGGAGGGAGGGAGGGAGGGGGAGGGAGGAGGGAGGGAGGGGGAGGGAGGGAGAGGGATATAGCAGGTTTACAAGACATTGGTTGCAATTAAAGTACGCTGTGCTACGCACCAGATGGTGTTAAAAAATATCTCTTTACGGCACAGCCTAAGTATTGCTCTACACATGATATTTCATACTAAGGTAGCAGTAGGTGTGGTCAGGGTCCACTCCTCCACAGTCCTATAGCTTCTGTTAAGGGGACAAACCCTCCAATGTGACGAATTATTTAATTTTATTTTTTGTTTTTTCCATTTCCTTTGTTACTTTGTCACTCACACCTGGGTTTCAATGGCAATAGCTGCATCAATACCAGGAGTAGAATAACAGCAACATTTACAACAAAAAAAAAGCATGGCTGGCATGCAAGCTCTATACTTGCTTAACTGACCCTCCCACCAAAGGATATACCTGATGATAGTGGCAAGCTGTGAGTGAGTGAAGTCATCCGGGATCATCATCTTGGGCTTAGGCAGGTCTGCCAGTGTGGTCTCCCGAGGGTCCCGCTGCACAATAGCCTGTGTGGGTGGGGAACAGAGACTCGATGCATGACATGGGGAGAAGGTTAGCATGCAGATCGGAAGAGTGGGCACTATTTATGGTATGGGGGACGAGGTTATGGGGCCCTATGTATGGTGTGGGTCTAATGTACACAATAAACGCACGCACACACATGCTTACTCAATGATGCTCAGCTGACTCACATTTTGCCATTTTGCTCACACAGTCACACTTGTACACACATATGCACATACGCACGCACACACAACACACAACATACACACAACACACGCACACACAACACACAGCATACACACACGCACGCAACACACACACGCGTACACACACACACACACGCGTACACCACACACACACACACACACACACACACACACACACACACACACACACACACACACACACACACACAAGCGTACGGGGGGGGAGGGGGGGGGGGTTGGGGGTCACGCACCGGCCGTACAAAATAGTGATTGAGCTACAGAAATAGACCTATCCGTGTAGAAATCGATGGGCGTACACCTTAATACACTTACCGGTATCTTTCCTGGATACTTCTGAAAATTTGTCTGATCATCATCATCAGTCTCTATAACATAAAACATGTACGATTGGCCCTCTTCTGTTAAGTACTTGAATACGGCTTACCCTCCAATAGCAATCTTCGTTCGCTCATAATTAGTCTCGACGACGAGTCAGCAACGCACCAACCCTACACCCACCTTTGCATGCATATGCACATGTGATGAATTTACATTTCATTGACCGACCAATTTTTGTTCGACCTACCGTAAGTCTTACTGCAAAGATAACAATAATTACCTCTGTCGGTGTCTTCCACACGTCACGTGCGAGTGGAGGGCAAAACTTTATTGGTTACAGGTAAATCTAGTCTGGGTACCAGGCTGATCAGTCGGGTGCCCAGACTATGATAAATCTTGATGGATGGGCAGATTTCAAGCGAAAAGACATGTTACAAGCAAAGGCTGACACTAAGCGATGACCCTTTCATGAAGGATAATGATTATCGTTTCAACGATGATATGTCGTTGGCAATGTTTTACATTTTGTCTATTTTTAATATCAATCGCGCCTGTTATTGTGGAAGCAACTTTCATTTCAGCCTAAGTTTCAATCGGGCTTTGTGAGGACTGTGTTTGCGATGGGGTTCAGCCAAGGCGACCAAAAGTGCAGACCAGGCCCACGAATCGTGGATTATTGCGCGGTCATCTGCATGGCTTGATCGTTGCCCACTGCTTATAATTATTTTTGCACGACGTTGTCCACAGACCCCTGCGGATCACGGGGAGGAATGACTCCATTTTATTACACAAATGCCCGCGAACGTGACACAATGTCTCTGGGCAACCGCTGAGGTTTTTACTCCGGACGTGACGTTTTAATATCGTATAGTCACTTCCGATCTTTCATGCAAAGGCGGAAAGAGGTTGCAGCAAATAATAACCAAGATTCTAATGCAGTATACTATCAAATCACTACTTTGAAATTGACTGCAGCAATTTCACACACATCATGCATAGGATATATTTCAACACCTTTTATGGGTCTTAATGGAATGCACTAGCTAGGAAAGGGACATAGACACAATCACGAAGATTGCACTGAGAGAATGAAATTAGTACGAGGGAGCGAGCAATACATGCTATTGTGATTATTAATTAATGCTTCCCTTCACATGTACACGTTCTTTAATAAATACATATATGATTCAATAAATGCGCTTTTCTAAATGCTTCCACTGAAGTGATCTTTTCTACCTCTTGGAAATGCTTTTATTTTTCTGAATTAATAAATCTCTTCTTAATTCAACAGAATAATGTGCATGGTGTTCTTCATGCATGTATAATGGCTTTTTGTGTCGAATAGTGATGAAATGAACATGCATGATCCTTTTAATGCCACAACACCACATCGTATGCCTAAGCCCTGCACCTCCATTCCTATCTTCTTATACCCCATTAGCACCATTGACTGGTATATTTTGTAGTCTTTTTTATATACATTAGTACAAGATATACTGAAAACATTCTCTCTGAGAAAGTTAGTGGTATATAGGATTTGAAGGCAATGATGGTGTATAAAAAGGAAGGATTGGAGATACAATAATTATTCCTATATTTAGCACTATGTAGAAGTCAGTACAACGGCATTACAATTATGTTGCTAAATATAGGAATAATTATATTGTATCTCCAATCCCTTAACTTGTTCCCTTCACCATTGCCTTTTTGACTACTAGTATACTGTACAACCCGTACTTACGTATATATATGCTGTATATATGATCTCTGGTTATACTCACCCAGGATCGACTATTGGGACTGGGAACGAGAACTACGAGCTTTTTTTTGTTCTCTTAAAGCAAAGTGTTCGGCGACTTGAACAAAACATGTAAATTTTGGTTCGATAGCAACAGTGCCGGATTAACCGTTTAATGGGCCTGGCGCAGGGTAAATTTTGTTTACCCCTGCAACCCTGCCTCGTATAAATGCAAGCGGGGGGGGGGGGGGGGGGGGGGGGGGGGGGGGGTTCCCCTTGCGTTGGGCCCAGCAGGGTCGGCGTTAGATATTTGGCGGCCCTAGGCAAAAAGGGTCTTGGCGGCCCCTCCTTCCTCGCTCGAGGGTGCATTTTCCGGGTTTGGACATCACTCCTTCCGATATCATTCGGTTTCCACCACGCGTAGCTGGTTTGTTTCGAACACAGCGCGCACATGCATGTAATCATTTCTAATCTTTTTAATGAAGATACACATGCAAAAGAATTACCTTATGCATGAAAGCGATTTTTCTAGTTCTAGCTTCAACGGATGAAAACGAATCAACTGATCAATGTACTAATTAAAATTTTAGTACTGCATAGCAGGGACGGATTCAGGATTTCGGGGCGAGGGTGGGGCACTGGTGATGCGACAGCCGACAGGCAAGGATACCGGCGTACGCCTCCCCCCAGCACGGATGTCCGGATATGGGCCATCGGGGTCTGGGGCTGAGCCCCAGCCGCTTTGCAACTTTTGCACGTTTAAAGTCACAAAAACGGCATAGTTATCACAGGAAAAAAACGCGTGGAATCATTTTGGAATCATTACGTGATATCACATACAAATGAATTTTTATGTTCAATCACAGAGGATTTTTAAAAAATCAAAACGGCCTGATTCAACGCGTTTTTCCCCCGTGTATTGCGTACTTAGAAACATGCTAAAAATAGATATACAATACAACAAGAAGTACTTGCTTCCCCCAATCCACCAGTCCAAGAATGCTGCAGTTTCATTTCGATCAAATCAAAGCTAATATCTTCCGTGATTGATGGATTCAGAAAAGACTTTATAAGCTTCAGAATTCTGAAAAGCTCCGTTCTGCAACTGGTGCAACTCGATCCGCAACTGTAGTGGAAGCTGTCAATAAAATGCGCACCGTACATACTGTGGCGAGGTGGTACATTTTTATATGGGTGTTCCGTTGGGCCGATTCGCCGGGCCTTTAACACACGCGCATGAGCACGCTGCTTTACACTTGCACTTATTAACTAATTAAATTCATCCATTGTGGGCGTGTATATATATGTGGATTAATGGGCCCCTATCGTTGGTGGGCCTGGCGCTTTTGCGCCATCTGCGCCCCGGTTAACCTGGCGCTGGATAGCAACAAAGACGGTTCGTGAGTTATACGCGGGTCGCGTTTTTTTAATGATTTCATGATACGGCAATATATGGAACTAGCCTCGTCCCCAGGCCGTCAATTTAAGTTTAGGGAAACGACGTCATTTTCCCTAAACCTAAATTGACGGCCTGGGGACGAGGCTAATATGGAACTTACCAGCATACAACTCTATATAGGGTCGAGGTAATTGGGCGTAGCCCGACCTTCGCGTGTAGGCGGAATATACGTGAAGTTCGGGCTACGCCCAACTAGGGAGTCGAAGCAGCGAAAAAGGACCTTCATATTTAACTAGACAGTCTAGACTGTAGTCTACACCATTTCGCTGAGGTAAAGTACAGTTTGGAGTCTTGCAGTGGCGGATCTAGGAATGGGGCTATAGGGGGGGGGGGGGGCGGTTGGTTGGAGGGGCGGCCGGAGGCGGGGCCCACCCACTCAACAGCAAGGGGGTATGGGGGAGCGCTGTAAGCTCCCCCATCGGTGCCTGGGGCGGAGCCCCAGAAGCTTTCACATTTTTCGCTTCAAAGCCGCTAAAAATCAGCGTATTCGCAGCGCAGTTGCATACGCACGAAAGACAACGAAGTTTATTGCGACAATGCGCCTCGTAACGGTCGTCAACAGCATCTGAGAATATTGGATATGCTCGCGTGAGCAAACCGTACTTCTCTATATTGTCGTTGTGATGTATGTAAATCGCTTCAGTTAGAGGCATGGTGATGTAGCAATTGAAGCAGCACATGTCCAGAAATTGTGGACATCGATGCATAACTCGGCGTACGATTGTGATAAAAAAAAATCTAATTGCACCATTAAACTCACTAGGTACTTTAGAGATTTATCACGTTATTAAACTGCAAATTAATTTATTAAAATATATTATTATTATTGTCTTTTAATAAATGCATTGTATGTCTGCATGGCAGGGAAGTTAGGAATAGGCATCGCTGTTACATAAAATCCTCCCAAACTACAGCTATCGTCGATTTTAGTGATCTAAGCATACGCATGCGCAACTCAAAACATTTAGTTGTACTCGTGCCCCTGCCATTGGATGCATTCTAGAGGTCTCGTGATCTGTTATTTAACCATTTTGATCCATTGTATAGTAGTTGGGCGTAGCCTTTTGGCGGAGGGTCGGGTATCAAGCCTAGGCCTATACCAAGATTTGTACCCATCTGATAGTATTGTGGATTACAATGTAATAGCTCTACACTCGCTATCAATCTCATTCTTGGTATACGCTAGTCTCGCTAGCCAGACGTACAACATCGAACTTCAACTGGATAGCGAAGGTCGAGCTAATAGAACCGCTGCTGTGGAGTAGCTACTACATAATATGATATATAGGTGTGACTACGAGACTCGCTCGTTAAGATGCATGGGCGATTCCGTCCCTATATTATTATAATTATAATTATATGACATGTATTGTATATATATCTATCTGCATGTGCATCGCGCGCGCTCTGACGTTGACCACGATGACGTCGACTGGCTTGTTTTTTGATAATACTAGAAGTTCTCGTGGAGGTGTGTTAAGGATATTGCCTTCCACTGACTAGCTAAAGAATTAACATACGCATGGCGGCGGATATTCACAGCTGGACTCTCCACTGTGTCCTGGCCCTATTATACTGTATATCGTCGATTAATGACTGTATATGGATCAATGGACCCTTTGCATGAAAGATCGGAAGTACGATAAACGTCACGTCTGGAGTAAAAGCCACAGCGGTTGCCTAGAGACATTGTGTCACGTTCGCGGACCTTTGCGTAATAAAATGGCAACGCTCGTAGTCATTCCTTCCCGCTCGGACGGTGATCCTTCGGCCGATCCAGTTCCTGATCCAACTCTGCTGCCAACAGTAAGCTTGACCGAGTCTGACATACCCGGAGCCTTTTTAAATGGATGGCTTTAAAAAGGCTCTGGGTATGTCAGAATCGGTCAAACTTACTGTTGGCAGCATAGTTTGATCAGGAACTGGATCGGCCGAAGGATCAATGTCTGAGCAGACTCCGAGCGTTGCCATTTTATTACGCAAAGGTCCGCAGACGTGACACAATGTCTCTAGGCAACCGCTGTGGTTTTTACTCCAGACGTGACGTTTATCGTACTTCCGATCTTTCATGCAAAGGGTGCAGCGCTCACTCCATAGCAGTCTCGTTCCCAGACCCAATATCTGCTACGAGGTTAAGTCCTGTACTCATTTCTATCCAGCTCCGCCGGAATTTTGGCTAGGGTATATAAGAAGGATGAACAGCCATAAACGTATTCGGCAGTTGGCCTGAGATGTGTGTGTTTGTTATGCCGTGTGTTCTACTTTTTTATGATTGAGCGGCTGGAAGGAAATGCACATGCACCCACACCCAAATGCAAATACCATGCACGCAAATACACACACACACACACACATATACATGCAAATACACACACACACACACACATGTGCATGCAAATACACACACACACACACATACATACACACACATGTACATGCAAATACACACACACACATGTACATGCAAATACACACACACATACGCACACATGTACATGCAAATACACACACACACATGTACATGCAAATACACACACACATACGCACACATGTACATGCAAATACACACACACACACACATACACACACACACATACATGCACACACATACACACACACATACACACTCACACACACACATACACACTCACACATACACACTTGACACAGGACTTGCATGGGCATGCAGTTGAAGAAAAGATCACATACATGCACCTGTCTATCTACTTTACTCCTACAAATACTAAAGCAATGGCACAAAAAAGGATGCCATGATGCAGCTCTGATCTGTCATCAATGAACAGATCGATGGCCGATGGCATGATCATGACTCACGCAAGGATGCTGGATAGAAACTACAAGTATGTACTAGTCCTGAGGGCCATGCATGTGAAACGTTTACATAACAGCCATAACTAATGACCACATGCCACCACCCTAATTAAATAGGTGACCACAAAGATTTTGGGTCAGCTACATTCTCTGTTAGTACAGGTACATGTAATAGAGCAAAGGAACCTATTAAGGAACAACCAACTTCCCTTGACTGCTGCAGACAAACTATGCATGCTAGAGAGATAATTTAAACACCGTTGGATAGAGAATTTAACGTAGATTACAACTATACTAACCATAGGAAAGGTTTTATGAATCCTGGTACCGAAAACTCACTTTTCGGCAAACATACCTCAATGTATGGGAAAGGTACCGAATAAGGAACAACCACATCAAAGGGTTGTTATATAAACACTCAACCGCATGGGGGTTTACTTTGGGGAGGGGGCGGGTGCTACTAGCTAAAAAATGAAACGTCTATCCTCTGGTTGCCTAATTATGGCCAATAAACGACAGGCCTGTCTCCACTACGTGGGGTAGATGCTCTTCCTGACCATTGTAAGCTTTATTGAGGATGGTGTGGCACAAGAGGTGAAGAGGCGGGTTGATCTCAAGGCTGCTGCAATGACAACAGAAGAAGATCTGCAGTTATGCCTAAAATTGTCAATTCAGTACCACTCCATCTATGTGGCTGCATGTGCAGTATGTCCTGAGCAGGTGCAACATGCTGAATGGACCTCTTCTCAAAGTTCAGAAAGTACCACTGATAATTCAGATGGCGAAAGATTAGATCCACAGGACAACGCTATATCCCTACTACAAGTACTCAATTTAAGCGTTTGAAAGGTTCAGCTCAGTGCATGACTTCAGCACAATGGATCGATGAATTTAAGGCTGCTGAGGATATGAAGAGGAGAGAGATAGCTGAGAAAGAAGAGCGACGCAGAAAAAGAAAAGCAGCTCTAGAAGAAAACGCTGCATTAGAGTACATGAACGCTATAATGAAATCAGGAGGTCGCAAAGGAGCACAATGCTGCACTCCTAGCTTGCCAAAGGATATTTATCCAGCAACTAGTGGGTCGATCAGATTCATTGATTTGCGTATGATCCAACATTGCAAACCCATAACTTTGATTAAATTTTTAATGAGATTTAGTGTTCCTTAATAGGGGTGCGTTCCACATTCGGTCCCTTTGCTCTACCTTCTGAACTTTCCACATTTATCACACACATACACAATCAATACATAACCAAATAAATATAAATGCCACACCACAACTGTTACATTACCTATTACATACATCTGCAGAGCCATGTACATATAGCTAGACCACATAAAGCCTTCCATTTGAGTTGTTGCTGAAGTTTTTCACCAGGTGCATGTTGGAAGGGTGGCTGGCGCAGTCCATGAGATGCAAAACTTTGTGTCCAGTCCCTGGTCCATACCAGGTGGTCATGTAGGTAAGCCTCCTCTCCTGGCAGACAACTGGTGTCTGTGCTATGTGTACAACCAAACCAAGGAGTTTTTCTAACCAAACTAATAAAGGTGGACACCACAGGATGTGACAATTGTAGCCACTTTAAACAATTATTCTTTGGTCCTACATCTACATGCTTAGATCTATCTCCTTCTAACTGTACCCTACATCAGAAACCTTTAAACTTAATTTGATTCATATCCCAGTGGCTGCCTCTGGGATGTGCTATCAAATTCCTCATCTCTAGGGAGAAGGGCCTACATGTATTATCTTTTCCCAACTGTTCCACAAGGATATCTCCCATCCACCTTCACAAGGCACTCTCTCCTCTACCTCCACAAGGCTATCTCACAAGGCTACCTCCCTCCACCTTCACAAAACTACCTCCCTCCACCTTCACAAGGCTACCTCCCTCCACCTTCACAAAACTACCTCCCTCCACCTTCACAAAACTACCTCCCTCCACCTTCACAAAACTACCTCCCTCCACCTTCACAAAACTACCTCCCTCCACCTTCACAAGGCTGTCACCCTTTCCACCTTCCCCATGTGGATATAGTAAAAAAGTAGGTTGTTACCGCATGTATTCCTCACGTGATATATCCTTATAAGGTTCGTCTCTGTGGAACGGTTTTTTTTTTTGCTGTATTGGTAGTTTTCATTCTGCAGAGATGAAAAAATATATAGACACGCACAGATACAGATACGTAAGTACTATTAGTTGCAACAAAAAAATAGAACAAAAATATGGCGTCAGGTTTGCACGTAAGGACATGCCCATCCTTACAAATATTTATGAAGGTAGAGCAGGTGCAAAAATGTGGCTTTGCTATAGGGATTACATCCACGAACTCCTTGTGGTAGAATTGGCAATATAGGTGAGTAAGCCGGAATCGAATCGTTTAAAACCAACGCAACCAAAACAAGCCGTTGTAGAATCCATGTACATGTACATATAGGTAGCTAAAACACTCCAAACATGATCGCGCCCTACAGCTAGGGCTTAAAAAGAATGTTGGAGCAGCCGAGTAGGCCTACTACCCAAAAAAAAAGTACAATCGCATCTATATTGCCACCCATGCACACGCACAACAGTCGAAATCAGACGCACATGTGTAACAAGCTATCAAATATCGAACGTTCGTTGCTAGGATTCATACCGTGGTCGGTGATTTGTGTCTTCTTGTTTGAAAACCTTCATCGCGGCAGGGCACGCACGCGGCGTTTGTCGATTTATTATTGAATATTGGTATTTACAAAGACATATGAACCTTAATGATAAAAGTGATCAGGGAAGCGAGGGTAAAAGGGTCATGAACGTTAGAATATGTCACACTCCAGCCCTAATGGTTTTACTAACAGCAGTTAGTCTTTCCTTTTTGATATCTAGCTTGGATTTTCGTCAGGAAGCATAAATGTCTTGAAAAACCCTCATTTTTAAAATCAAATTCCATACATGTCTATGGAAACACTGAAATTCTGATGAGGAAGCGTCAGGAAGAGGGCTAATTTTTTTTGTTTAACGACAGAGGTATACCTTATGATCTTCTTCATCATAAAATTCTTTTTCCTTGTCATGGGCATCTTTTCCTGAGTGACAGTGATCAAAAGAGTGTCATCCTCCATACATTTCAATGGACGCGTGCACGGTAATGAAACGGGAAAAACGTCATAACGCGTCAGGAATTAGTAATGAAGGCATGCAATTTTCTGGCCATGGGCAGCTGTGAAAATACGGTGCACCTAATTAAACCTTTAGTGACAATCGGTAGACCATGTACTTGTACATTTAAAGACTGAAACTTTGTTATTGTTAATTATGATCGTGATTCAGTTAAGTTAGTATACACCTAATATATTCAGTGGCGTAGGAAGGGAATATAGAGTGCAGCGGCCAACAAAGGTGGTTCCCTCGCCTCCCCGGGGAGGGTGCCCCCCTCCCGGCCAGCTAGGGGCACGGGGGAGCGCTGTAAGCTCCCCCATCGGGGTCTGGGGCGGAGCCCTAGAAGCCAACGCTTTTTGCGTAGAAAACCCCCCAAAACAACGCAAAAACTGTAACCAGGTTAGTTTGTTTTCCTCTGCGCATGTAATATAAAATACAAAACGGCTATAGTGCAGCCAAGGCACTGGGTAGCCTAGCTTGAGCTAGCTCTCGCGATCAATTTGAAGACCACTTGCATCAGTTGCATGTCATTAACTAACAGCAATTGCTCAGCTAATTGAATAATTGATACATGCGCGCTTGTCAACCTATTATTATAATTTTGTTGGTGTGAAAAAGTGCAGCGGCTATGGCCGCTGCTGCCGCCCCAGCTCGTACGCCACTGGCCTGTGCACATGCGATATGCAGGCAAGATTTCGAAGGAATGTTCGCGGTTATTAAATAAAATTTCTGGTATTAGATTAAATTTCGTATACAGTGGAAACCATCACACTTGGAACAATAATTTTTTGGTACTTTTATTGACAACATTTGAATTTGTTTCAATAGCAATAAGCTCAAATGCAAATCTGACAACGTAGGCATAGTGTACAACTATTTTTCAATACATGCTAAAAGTTAAAAAGCATCATGTGACTATTTACTTTTGTTATTAACACTTGTTGTGACCCCAGTACAAAAGAAATTGTAAGCTGAATTCCTCCTCCTGTAGGCAATAGATCTTAGCCAAATTTGCAATATATCTAGAGAACAAGCATCACCAACCTTTGGCCGCGTCCGTTTTTAAGTCCGGTAAATAGTTACAGTTTTATCGAGCTGGATGAGCGTTTTTAGCTAGTAAAAGCTTAGGGATGCTATTTCGTAGTACGCTCTCACTGAACGGCTATATTTCGTCTCAGACTCGGCATATGTTAAAAAGCGTACTTCCGAGGCAATAGACCCTCCTTTGCAGTTAAAAAAGCGCAAGAGTACCTGAAAACTTCCGCCATTTCCCTATGAATTGCATTTGAAACGTCATCATAGCGTCATTTTTCGTATGAATATATTTTTTATGTGATATCCAGTACCTGTGGGCCACGAACGGCTAGTAAAGGGCTTAAGCAGCAGCATTGATCTGGGCAGGCCTCTAGAAACGGCATTGAGCAAGAGGCAACTCCAATGCTGGAAACGAAAAGCGGTGGAATAAGCGGTCCCGCGTACCAGCGAGTAGGCCTACCATCCAGGCCGCTTATATTACCGGCTAATTCCACTGCTTTTCGTCTCCAGCTTTTGGGGTTGTCTCTTGCTCTTTGCCATTTCTAGGCCTGCCCATATTGACGCTGCTGATTTACTATCCGTTCGTCGTGAGTGGCTTTTTTGCAATCTCCATTGACAGCACTTGCACCATAGATATTAGATCTATGCTTGCACCCGGGTACCCACTGGATGCACATATACCGAAGACGTCACATAAAAAATATATTCATACGAGAAATGACGCTAGGATGACGTTTCAAATGCAATTCATTGGGAAATGGCGGAAGTTTTCACGTATTCGTCTTTGATAGCACTTTTCTAACGGCAAAGGAGCGTCCATCGCCTCCGAAGTACGCTTTTGCGATAGATCTAACATGTGACAAGTCGGAGACGAAATATAGCCGTTCAGTGAGAACGTACTACGAAATAGCATCCCTAAGCTTTTACTAGCTAAAAACGCACATCCTACTCGATAAAACTGTAACTATTTACCGGACTTAAAAACGGACGCGGCCAAAGGTTGGTGATGCTTGTTCTCTAGATATATTGCAAATTTGGCTAAGATCTATCCATCACACTTGCTCCTATAATTTTTTTGTACTGTTATTTTGTTCACTTGAATATATTTCAATAACAATGAGCTCAAATGGAAATCTGACAACGTAGGTATAGTGTACAACTACTTTTCAATATATATTGAAAGTTAAAAAGCATCACGTGACTAATTACTTTAGTTATTAACACTTGTTGTGACCCCAGTACAAAAAAAATGGTAAGCATAATTCCTCCTCCTGTAGGCAATAGATCTTAACCATAATCGCAACATATCTAAAGAACAAGCATTAGCAACCTTTGGCCGCGTCGGTTTTTAAGTCCGGTAAATAGCTACGGTATTATCGAGCTAGATATGCTTTTTTAGCTCGTAAAAGCTTAGCGATGCAGTTTCGTAGTACGCTCTCACTGGACTGCTATGTTTCGTTTCCGAGTCGTCACATGTTAGATCTATCGCGAAATCGTACTTGAGAGGCAATAGACTCTCCTTTGCCGTTAAAAAAGTGCCAACAGAGCTGTGTACCTGAAAACATCCGCCATATCGCGATGAATTGCATTTGAAACGTCATTATTGCGTCATTTTGTATCATGAATATATTTATAATGTGACGTATCGGCAGAGATGTTCATTGGGCAGGTTACAAGAAACGTCAAAGAGCAAGAGGCAACTTTATAGCTGGAAGCGAAGCGGACCCAATTAGCTATTTTGAAGCTGCCATCAAGGATTGGAAGCTTTGGATGATAGAACACTACCCTTGTGAATGTCTTGATGGCCCATAAAGCTTCCCATTTTGATTCTACTGATGTACTAGACGTTCGCCGTGAGTGGCTGCAAGATGCAGCATCGTTAGGTTAAGAATCGTTTTCACAATCCTTATTGAGTCAATGACAGCACTTGCATCTATTCGTATCATCTTACGTCACATTATAAATATTTCATGATACAAAATGACGCAATAATGACGTTTCAAATGCAATTCATCGCGATATGGCGGATGTTTTCAGGTACACAGCTCTGATGGCACTTTTTTAACGGCAAAGAAGAGTCTATTACCTCCCAAGTACGATTTCTAACATGTGACGACTCGGAAACGAAACATAGCAGTCCAGTGAGAGCGTACTACGAAATAGCATCGCTAAGCTTTTACGAGCTAAAAACGCATATCTAGCTCGATAATACCGTAGCTATTTACCGGACTTAAAAACCGACGCGGCCAAAGGTTGCTAATGCTTGTTCTTTAGATTTATTGCGAATATGATTAAGATCTATTGCCTACAGGAGGAGGAATTATGCTTACCATTTTTTTTTGTACTGGGGTCACAACAAGTGTTAATAACTAAAGTAATTAGTCACGTGATGCTTTTTAACTTTCAATATATATTGAAAAGTAGTTGTACACTATACCTACGTTGTCAGATTTCCATTTGAGCTCATTGTTATTGAAATATATTCAAGTGAACAAAATTACAGTACAAAAAAATTATAGGAGCAAGTGTGATGGTTTCCACTGTAATCACTGAAACTATTAAGAAATTGCCGCCCCCCCGCCCCCCCCCCCCACACACACACACATACATACTCAAAAGGTGTGCTTTCTAGATGCGCGTGCGTTACGTACGGTAGGAAGTGCGCGCGCACGCGTGTGTGGAGGGGGGGGAGAGGGGGCGGCAATTTCATGACAGGGGCGGCATTTAATATGAATGGGGGGGGGGGGGGGGGGGGGGGGGGGGCTGCCGCCCCCCCCATTGCTATGCTAGATCCGCCACTGGAGTCTTGTACTTGCTCCGTGCCTGTATTGCAACGTCCGATACCCCTCCAGGTTCAAACCCGCCATAACTTAAACAAATCGCTTCAAATTCGGTTAGTATAGGGAGAGAACCGCCTATCGTCTTGTTCTATTCGTTGTTAATTCATTTGCCAGGTGTGTTTAAAAGCGTACAAAGTCAAGCTTTATGAGCAGTATCAAACGAGACCCAGCATCAGTTTAAATTTGTAAAATTAATTTTTATATCATCGCTCGAATCGCGCCGTTGTATGTCCCCGAAGCACATGAATATTAAACTATTTCTTAATTGTGGATTGGGAGCCTACATGTAGTTAATCTAACCACACCTACAAAGGTCGGCAAACGGCGGTGAGTAATGAATCTCTGTCAATTCGTGCCTATAGTTGTTATTCGTCGTTCTTCGGTGTAGATAAACGATATATGCGTGGACTGAAGACGAGTTCAATCGGCCTATACGAGTTCGAGCAGTACGAATACGCCGATCGATATTGAAGATATACATTCGATCGCGACGAGGATGGGGTGTAGCTAAAACCTGACCAGGACTCCAGGAGCAGGAGCAGGAGCAGGAGTTGCTATACCTAAAACCAGGAGCAGGAGCAGGAGTATAGGAGCAGGAGTTACTACCTAAAATCTCATATGAGCAGGCGCAGTATGCCTTATGAGCAAGAGTGCATACCGCTCATTAAGTTTAAGCGGGTACGGTATACTATTTCCTATACATGTATACGCGTGCACCCCGCATGCCTGTAATATGGAGTAAAAACACCATTTATTTCTGAATATCCAATAGATGAACAGAAAGTGCATGCTCATGTTTAAGCTCGTACAGCGGGTGCTATACTATATCATTTAGGCATGCATATATGCATGCACTCTCTTAAATTTTAAATGACACTGTATATCATGCCAGTATCATTTCTGCATGGTGCATGCATTTACACATGGCTGCATGATTTCTATGCTATAATTATAAAAGAGCATAATTTCAAAAGCAAATAATAATACTCTATACATCAGTATACATCAGAGAGCCCATCATAAAACCATGCATGCTCCATTTATTTCTCCAAGCATATGCAGTTGCAGCAGTGAAATGCAATGCTCGAACCTTCCTGATAAAGCCTGCATGCACAACTCATCTACTAACAAAATACACTCATTCTCAGATCAGTCACTCTTCTCAATTGAATAAAACGACCGGCCATTCTTACTTTAACCGTCTCCCTGGACTCTGGAATTCTCTTCCACATATCAACCTCAACAGATCCCTTTAAAGACCTTGAGGAAAGACTTGTATAGTTTGTACTGGGACTACTTTTTACATATGACCCGGCCATGCATACTTGTCCCATGTGCATGGTACAGAGTATGTCCCTGCAACTCTTGCGCTTCTCTGCCAGTCCTGTTAAACTAGTGTGCACTAATTAGGGCAGTGACTAACCACACACTAATGTTCATGCAACACAAACTCTTTCTCAAAATGTTGTATATGTCATAGTAAAGCAATCATTATTATTTTCTTTATGAAATCGTTATGACAATACACATTATTAACAGCTATACATGTAGTTTATTTTTAAAATCCACAACACAAGTTAAAAGTTAGCAGGTGTCCTGGAAGGACACAGAATGTGACAGTATCTAGTTCCAACATTCAGTTGCCCTGACCAGGGTCAAGCAGAGTCTTCAGTACAGACTGGCAAAGGCTTGGGGCTTTGAAACATTATACCTTGTGGCCAGATGAGAAGCCAATCGTGCCAAAAGTGTTGCTATGCTTCAGTCTCGTAACACCCATATGTTTTCACAGCCAGTCAGACGCACTTCCAACCAAGTTCATTACATTTATTCACATTGGCACTGTGCTTTCACTGTTCAGCTGCCAAGGCTGCTGATCTTTCTGCCATGCACACTCGCTTCAGTTGAGTAAAGGTACTTGAATTGAGCGGTGAAGTTACAGTAACTAAATGTCAAATGCAGCTGGCTTGCCTAAAACCTAGGGAGGGACCAGGACATCAACAGGTCGAGTACGCCATTGGTCATGCCCATGAACACTCCCTGCCTCTACATGGGCACCAACACCTGCAAGACTCAAGAAATACATCTCATAGTCTGTCGTGGCGGGAGACCATACACATCACCTCTATGCTTGCAGGTTAATGCATGATGACCCAAGGGGTCTAAAACAGTGAGAGGGACAGTATATGGATAGTTGGCACCTTCAATGCCTAACAACCACTTTACACCATGCAGTCTAAAATTCAGAGTGGTCAAGATGGAGATTGAGCCCTGGCGCTGGGACAACTTGCAGCCATGCAGAAGCATGAGGAGAAGAAGCAGACAGAAGTCTAGCTCTGTCTGGCAAAGCTAAAAATTGGATCATTATTATATAATTAACTGTAGTTTTCCTAGCTAGCGACATGTAGGTACATGCATATAGGAGTGGAAAGAAGCAATATCAAAAGAAATTACCGAGCTTAGCTGCTAGGAGCTCCCGCTAAAAAAATGCAGCATACTCATGATATGCAATTAACAACAATGCATTGTTTAGCAACATTCAGTAAAAGAAATCCTGTTTTCCATGCAGTAGTACTAATGAGTTCACTTTTAATTATCTGGAGGGCAGTCTCGACCACTAGCTGCATGCAGCATTTGTCAAAGTTCATCCCCGTGGAACTGAATAGAAAAAAAAAATCAGTTTCTATTCATCTTATTCTAATGGATATTCAGAAATGTAGAGAAATAAAAGGGTACTAATATTACAGGCATGCGGGGTGCATGCGTGCATGGAAAAAAGTATACATGAACACCAGCCGCACGAGCTTTTAAAAACATAATGAATCCACACACTATGCACTCCTGCTCATCAATATAAGGCATACTGCATGTGCCTGCTCATGCATATGAGATTAATAGGTAGTAACTTCTGCTCCTGCTCCTGGTTTTAGGTAACTCCTGCTCCTACTCCTGCTCCTGCTCCTGCTCCTGGTTTTAGCTACACCCGACGAAGATGGGGAGGTTGAGAACGGCAGTGTCGTACCACTGACGATGGTGGTTGTAGGGAGTAAGCAGCCGCTAAATCACTAAAAGAGCCACCAGCCCCACCCCACACATATGGGGGGTAGCCCCACATAATTTTGCAAGTCCAGACAGCAGCCCCGCATAACCATCAGCTAACCAATGGGGCCAGCCTCCACAATACGAGTGGAGACACTAGCCCTCTCACTGCAAATTGAGTTGGCAGCCCCCACAATTTCAGGGGAGCCATGATGTACCAAGAGAAGTCACACATGCCCCCCTTCCAACACTACCAGTGGAACTATTAGCCCTCACTGCAAGTGGACTTACATGTATTATATACGCGTATATGTACAGGCTATAGCAGAACCCCCTGGGTTCAGCCCCAGGGTTCAGCCTCCAGGCCCACTCCACCCCCACTATTGATCATTCACTGCAATGGAGCCTTAACTTCACCACACAGCAGAGCCACCAGCCACCATCACTGCAAGTGAACTTATATACCAGCCTCTCGATGCAAGTGAACTTACATTTAATAACTCCACACTGCAGCCACCAGCCCTCAATCGTACAGATGGGGTTACCAGACTGCCATCGCACGCACATTTAACAAGCAGGGGTTAATGATATGCCAGGAGATGCCAGCCCTGACACTACGAATAGTCCCCGCAATTTCACCGAGGGAATTAAAGCCGTGAACAGGCGGTGAACTACATGCATGTATACTGTACGTACACCTGCCCCTCTCCAAACACTGATCTATATCTCCGTAACGGATGACATAGAAATTAATGAACAGAAAAATCAAATAGTAACTGTTAAGGAACCTATATACTTACAAACCGAATTTGAAGCGATTTGATTACTCCTGCTGGCGGGTTTGAGGTATCGGACGTCGTGCGATACTTGCACGGAGCTAGTATACATGTATAAGACCCCAAAAACATTTTATAATAGATCTATATAAATGGTGTCTTATGAAGTGTAAAAAATACTGCAGCTGGCAAATTTCAAAATCAAAGCCGGGACCTCTTATATGCATAAAGTACATAATTAAATGATTCCCGGCTGAACCTGATGCGTTGGGTCGAAATGGAACGACGGAAAAACTGATACCTGAAGCAGAATTGCGTGCAACTGACTATATATATATATGGGAAAGTTTACGAGAAAAGGGACCTAGCGTGTATTATAAAAAAGTATAATAAAAATGCATTACGTTTGATTTGCTATAACCTCCGAACAGTTAACGCTATCAACTTCCTATTTTCAACACTTCATACTGCACCATTTCTCTATGGTAAAATACATTTTGGAGTCTTGCACTTGCTCCGTGTCAGTATTGCAACGTTTGATACCCCACTGGGTTCAAACCCGCCATAACTTTCGGTAGGAGTAATCAATTCGCTTCAAATTCGGTTTGTAGGTAGAGAGGTCCTATACCTATCGATTTGTTCTGTTCGTTGATTTTTATGCCATCCATTACGGAGATACAGTTGAACAAACTACGTGCCCATTTTCGCGCTCGATTCGCGCCAATGATTTGGGCAAATTGCGTTCCGCTCAATGTATGGGGAGGCGGGGATTATAACATTGGCGCGAATCAAGCGGGAAAATGTGCACGTAGTTTGTTCAACTGTATCTCCGTAACGGATGGCATAAAAATTAACGAACAGAACAAATCGATAGGTATAGGACCTCTCTACCTACAAACCGAATTTGAAGCGAATTGATTACTCCTACCGAAAGTTATGGCGGGTTTGAACCCAGTGGGGTATCGAACGTTGTAATACTGACACGGAGCAAGTGCAAGACTCCAAAATGTATTCTACCATAGAGAAATGGTGCAGTATGAAGTGTTGAAAATAGGAAGTTGATAGCGTTAACTGTTCGGAAGTTATAGCAAATCAAACGTAATGCATTTTTATTATACTTTTTTATAATACACGCTAGGTCCCTTTTCTCGTAAACTTTCCCATATATATGGGACAGTTTCCACGAAAATGGCCCTTCGTTTATAAGTATAAAATCATATAAAATTGCTTTGCATTTGAATCGTAATAACTTCCGAATGATTAAGGCTATCAACTTCCTATTTTCAACACTTCATACCACACCGTTTCTCTACGGTAGAATACATTTTGGGGTCTTGCACTTGCTCCGTGCCAAAATTGCAACGTCAGATACCCCACCGGGTTCAAACTCAACATAACTTTCTGTAGGAGTTATGAAATCGCTTCAAATTTGGTTTGTAGGTGTAGAGGTCCTATACCTATCGATTTGTTCTGTTCGTTAATTTTTATGCCATCCGTTACTGAGATACAGTTGAACAAACTACGTGCACGTTTTCCCGCTTGATTCGCGCCAATGTTATAATCCCCGCCTCCCCATACATTGAGCGGAACGTAATTTGCCCAAATCATTGGCGCGAATCGAGCGCGAAAATGGGTACGTAGTTTGTTCAACTGTATCTCCGTAATAGATGGCATAAAAATCAACGAACAGAACAAATCGATAGGTATAGGACCTCTCCACCTACAAACCGAATTTGAAGCGATTTCATAACTCCTACAGAAAGTTATGTTGGGTTTGAACCCGGTGGGGTATCGGACGTTGCAATTCTGGCACGGAGCAAGTGCAAGACCCCAAAATGTATTTTACCGTAGAGAAATGGTGTGGTATGAAGTGTTGACAATAGAAAGTTGATAGCCTTAACCGTTCGGAAGTTATTACGATTCAAATACATAGCAATTTTATATTATTTTATACTTATAAACGAAGGGCCATTTTCGTGGAAACTGTCCCATATATATATATATATAAAAATTATAATTATATATATATGGGACAGTTCACGACAAAATGAGCCTTCGTATATATATATAAAATGTTATAAAATTCCCTTATGTTTGAATCGCTATAACTTCTGAACGGTAAAAGCTATCAACTTCCTATTTTCAACGCTTCATACCACACCATTTCTCTATTTTAGAATCCATTTTGGAGTCTTGCACTTGCTCCGTGCCAGTATTGCAATGTTCGATACCCCACCGGGTTCACACCCGCCATAACTTTAGGTAGGAGTAATGAAATCGCTTCAAAATCGGTTTGTAGGTAGAGAGGTCCTATACCTATCGATTTGTTCTGTTCGTTAATTTTTATGTCATCCGTTACGGAGATACAGCGGCGCAAAGTTGGTACACGTTTCCCGCTCGAATCGCGCCGTTGGACGTGCGAGGCCCGCTTCCATTCATCAAAGCACATGAATATGCAACTACTTCCTGTGGGCCGAGACTTTGATAACTTATAGCCACACCCATACTGCGCTAGCTAGATCTGATGGGTAAGTATTTAATGTATCGTCCCTGTCACAGTTGTTATTCGTTATCTCCTATGTAGATAACGGATATGGCGACGTCCACTGAAGACAACACACTCGCAAGAGTTTCAATCGGCGGACGAGTTTGAGCGATACGGATACGACGATCGATATTCAAGATACATTCGACGAGGTGGGGAGATTGAGAACGGTAGTGACGGCGGTTATACTACTGACGATGGTGGTTGTAGGGAGTAAGCAGCCCCTAAATGACTAAGAGCCAGCAGCCCTAGTCTCGTACCCAGACCCTGATTCCCACAGCTGCGGATGGACACCAGCCCCACCCCCACATATGCCTCGCTACATTGCAAGTCCAGACAGCAGCCCCGCATAACCAACAGCAGACGCCACCAACCCGCACTACCTATGGAACCACCTGCCCATATCAGACCCTTATACACACGAGCCACAAACTAACCAATGGGGTCAGCCTCCACAATAGTATACCAGTGGAGACACTGCTATCCCTCTTGCTGCAAATGGAGTTGGCAGCCCCCACAATTTCAATCAAGGGAAGCCAGACATCCCAATAAATGGACTTACAGCAGAACCTAGCTGACTGTGTCCGGCAGTGTGGCCAGGATGTCACTTGTGTGTCACAGCTGTACCAGGACTGGAATGCCTTCTTGGGCCAGTGGTTTGGTCCTCTGGTTGGCCTAGGACACTACCGCACATTTGAGTTTGATCAAGACCACCCTTGTGTCGTGAGGATGGAGACCTTGCCATGGGACACAAACCCCACCGAGGTAACCATGCTGAGGGCTGGAGTGGCCATAAAGGACATTAGGCTTATCAGAGCCAAGTGATGCCACCTGTTATTACCCCCAAGTGGATTGTCCCTGACGCGGTCACTGTACCTGTACGAGAAGGTGAGGGAATACGTTCGTGACCCCAAGAAAAGGGACAAGGTGTGTCCAAAGCCTTCACAAAGCTCAGAGGCCAACTCTTCCTACACATGCGGTAATGCTTCATCCCATGCAGTAGCAGAAAATGACAAACCAAGACCTTCCTCACTTACCTACTGTTGAGGGTCATAAGTACATGTATGCAGATGACACTCACAGTGAATTGCAAGGTGAAGGCAATAGCTGTGTTTCTGGCAGGAGGAATTTGCAGACCCAGGTCTGAACTAATCCTTGCCTACCAATGCACTGTACATGTATGTGGCAAGAAGTATGCCAGTAGCCAGGCCCCCTGTCCCTGCACAAAAAGAACACTCACAAGCAGCCTGCTGTTCCAGGTGACGAACACGGATTCCAGTGTCGACAAAGGAAGCCAGGGTCCACCCAAGCGCAGGCCGCGAGGCGTACACTAAAATCTGAAATTGACAGGCCATTTTCCTGTTCGGTGTGTGGCAAGACGTACGGCACCCCAGCCGCACTGTATACTTACAACAAGACCAACAATGGTTCATGACAAATGAACCATATTGTGAGATGCATGCTTTTTGTATAGTTTAAGGTCACCTCTACAGTGTACACCATACATCTGTGTTGTTAAGGGGTTAACTCTGTACACTTTGTGTATGTGTTGTTAAGGTATCACCTGTTCCATACATCTGTGTCATCAAGCGGTTACCTGTACACCATACATCTGTGTCGTACCTCTGTATACCTTATGTATGTGTTGTTAAGGGGTCACCTGTACACTGTACATCTGTGTCGTTAAGGGGATACCTCTGTAAACCTTATGTATGTGTCGTTAAGGGATTACCTCTGTACACCATACATCTGTGTCATCAAGGGGTTACCTGTACACCATACATCTGTGTCGTTAAGGGGTTACCTCTGTACACCTTATGTATGTGTTGTTAAGGGGTTACCTCTATACACCTTATGTATGTGTTGTTAAGGGGTTACCTCGTGTGTGTACCCCATACATCTGTGTCATCAAGGGGTTACCTGTACACCATACATCGGTGTGGTACCTCTGTATACCTTATGTATGTGTCGTTAAGGGGTTACCTGTACACCATACATCTGTGTCGTTAAGGGGTTAATTCTGTATGCCTTATGTATGTGTTGTTAAGGGGTCACCTGTACACTGTACATCTGTGTCGTTAAGGGGTTACCTCTGTACACCATACATCTGTGTCATCAAGGGGTTACCTGTACACCATACATCTGTGTCGTTAAGGGGTTACCTCTGTACACCATACATCTGTGTCATCAAGGGGTTACCTGTACACCATACATCTGTGTCGTTAAATGTTACCTCTGTACACCTTATGTATGTGTTGTTAAGGGGTCACCTGTACACCATACATCTGTGTCGTTAAGGGGTTACCTCTGTACATCTTATGTATGTGTCATTAAGGGGTTACCTGTACACCATACATCGGTGTGGTACCTCTGTATACCTTATGTATGTGTCGTTAAGGGGTTACCTTTACACCATACATCTGTGTCGTTAAGGGTTTTTTACTTTTCACGTAGTAGTGATGTAACCCATCTGATGCTGTGAAAATCTAAGTCTGGGTACGAGACTAGTAACGACAGTGGTTCCATTTACATCATGTACTTGCGTCTGCTGTGGGATCAAATCCATGGTCCCATTTACATCCTGTATGTGTGTATTTTGGGGTCAAATCCATGGTCCCATTTACACACTGTAGGTGTATCTATTGTGTGGTCAAATCCATGGTCCCATTTACACCCTGTACTTGTGTCTGTTGTGGGGTCAAATGCATGATCCTATTTACACCCTGTACTTGAGTCTGTTTTAGAGTCAAATCTATGGTCCCATTTACACCCTAAACTTGTGTCTGTTGTGAGATCAAATCCATGGTTCTATTTACACCCTGCATGTACTTGTGATCAAATCCATGGTCTCATTTACACCCTGTAAGATCAGAACACATGAGATGTATACGCGATTTATCTGCCAGTGACTAACATGCCAGTATGCATAGCTAAATAACCCATTGCTTAACCCAGCTAGGCTACCTTCTTTCCTACCCCTTCCCCTCGCGATCTTTAAATATCCTAACACTCAGTGTTGCTTATGAGTACTACCTGTTGAGGGCCCAGAATAGCTAACACTCTTTTCATTGCTTAACACAGGCTTCCTTCATTCCTACCCCTTCCTGTCCCCTCTGAATCCTTGAATCTTACCATACAATTCTGTGTTCGATGTGCGAGTTTTGCTTATGAGTACTACCTGTTGGGGGCCCAGCGTGTCCCCTCACGATTGTTCAATCTTAACATGGAATTCTCTGTGTTTGATGTGTAAGTGTGGCTTATGAGTATCACCTGTTGAGGGAACCCTCTTTTCATGCTTCCTTCTTTGCTACCCCTTCCCCTCTCGATCTTTCAATATCCTACCATGCAATTCTCTGTGAGTGGTGCTTATGAGTACTACCTGTTGAGGGCCCAATGTAGGTAACCCTCTTTTCATTGCTTAACCCGAGCTTCTTTCTTCCTCCTCGCTGTCCCCTCTCAATCTTTAAATATCCTACCATGCAACTCTCTATGTTTGCTGTGTGAGTGTTGCTTATGAGTACTTCATGTTGAGGGCCCAGTATGGGTAACCCTCTTTTGGTTGCTTAACACGTACAGGCTTCCTTCTTTCCTATCTCTTCCTATCCCCTCTCAATCCTCCATACAGTTCGCTGTGTTTGATGTGTGAATGTTCTAGTACTTGTTGAAGGCCCAGTAGAGTCAACCCTCTTTTCATTGCTTAACCCAGGCCTCTTTCTTCCGTACTCCTCTCAATCCTTCAGTCCTTTCATGCATGCACCACATAAACTGCCCATGAACATGGCAGCATTACTATCATACACCTAGTAGAGTTTGTTCTGGACTGCAGTATGTGGATTTGCCTTCATCCACAGTTTGACCAAGGTCTGAATAAGAGAGACAGAATGTAGGGGGTGCACTGTTTGTTCTTGAATACATTTACATGTAAACCCTAGGACCATGTGCATGAATAATGCATCTCATTGTTTAGTGTAGCTAATTTTTCATTCCTAAACCAACAGTTTAGGTAACTAATTAAATATTGGTGCATGGACCATGGCATACTCATTGCTAAAAGGAATTGATCTTGATTTATGCTGGATGCTGCAAGACCAATATTTGGAAGATGGAGCACCTGCCCACTGTTTATAGGAGTAAGAGGATGAAGAGCAGTAGCCAGCATGAAGTACCGATCTGATGCCCGTAGATTTTTTTTTGGCTGTGACCCAACTCTCAAGTCAATGACCCTGCAAGACCTGCAGCTGGTTATCACCAACCCAGCCATGATCAGGAGAGCAACATCATAGATTTGGAACTAAAAACTCAATGGCAATTATGGACTGTAACTGGAATATTACATAGCTATATTTCAGTGATGAAAGAATGCTTTCCAAAAGCACACATAACAGAAAGAGGGAGGGAGGGGGAGTGAGTGAGTGAGTGAGTGAGTGAGTGAGTGAGTGAGTGAGTGAGTGAGTGAGTGAGTGAGTGAGTGAGTGAGTGAGTGAGTGAGTGAGTGAGTGAGTGAGTGAGTGAGTGAGTGAGTGAGTGAGTGAGTGAGTGAGTGAGTGAGTGAGTGAGTGAGTGAGTGAGTGAGTGAGGGAGGGAGGGAGGGAGGGAGGGAGGGAGGGAGGGGGAGTGAGTGAGTGAGTTGCATGATAGGATATTGAAAGATCGAGAGGGGAAGGGGTAGGAAAGAAGGAAGCCTGTGTTAAGCATGAAAAGAGGGTTCCCTCAACAGGTGGTACTCATAAGCAACACTTACACATGAAACACAGAGAATTCCATGTTAGGATTGAACAATCAAGAGGGGACACGCTGGGCCCCCAACAGGTAGTTCTCATAAGCAAAACTCACACATCAAACACAGAGAATTGTATGGTAAGGTTAAAGGATCGAGAGAGGACAGGAAGGGGTAGGTTTAGAAGGTAGCCTGTGTTAAGCAATGAAAAGAGGTACTGGGCCCTCAGCCCACACATCAAACACACAAGGTTGCACGGTAGGACAGGAAGGGGTAGCTTTAGAAGGTAGCCTGTGTTATAGCAGGGTGATTTAGCTATGCATACTGGAGCGTTAGTAACACTGACAGATAACTCTGAATCACGTATACATCTCATGTGTTCTGATCTTTAAAAACTGAACTTGTTATGAAAAGACAATTGTCTATAGTCTTGTGATCGATTCATTAGAAGCACACATGTATGTGGATTGCTGTCGAGTATTAGGTATTTGTGTATGTGCATGGTATAGCAATGCTCCTACAAATTTTTAAGTGCATGAGTGATTAGGTACAGAGAGGTGCATGGAATGATTGAAGGATTGAGAGGGGACAGGGTAGGAAAGGAAGAAAGCCTGTGCTAGTCTATGAAACAAGGGTTAGCCATGCATGCTAGTGTGTTATAAGCCCTCAACAGTTACTCATACGTAACACTCACCCCCATGTCTACCGATTTTTAACTCAACTTGTAATCAAAAGGCAATGTCTAGTGATTGATTCACTATAGTCCTATTGGAATGCACACTCTTATGGAATGGTGTCAGGTATTGTGTATTAGCAATCTGTGCATGGGCATATCAAAGAACTCAAAAGTGTAGGAGTAATGTGGATTAGGTACAGAGAGATGCATGGAAGGATAGAATAATGTAGAGGAGACAGCTAGACCTCAGCATGCATGTGGAGTGGAACCTTCAACTGGAGCCGACCCCAAATACTGGGGCCAGCCACAATGGCCTTCTATCCTAGCCCCACACAGCTCCTCACTGCAAATGCAAATGAAGCCACTACCTATGAAACCATTATCCCCCACACTACAAGAGGACTTACTGGTAGGGGAACCATCGTGGAGCTACCATCTCGCATTGGACAAATGGGGATACCACCACTGGAGCAGCCTCCATTTGTAGAGTGTACCTGCCTACGTTTTTCTCTTCACACATTTTGTGTTGTAGATCTACATGTAGATCTGAACTACTATAGACATGTACATGTACAGAGTAAAATTTATCTGGTGTGAAGCCATGCTGTTAGTGGTGAATATGGTTACCTGCCCTATCAGTACTGATTGCGGTGGGTCTGCACCCGTGGTTGGTGTATATAGACAACCAAGGCTTGCAGAGGGCGTTTTGCCTACTGGGAACTACATAGGTCTACTGTACTGTACGCGAGTAGCAAAATATGGAAGTGCCATTTTAAATTGCATGCACAGTCACAGCTACAATGTGGCACGATGAAGACATCAGAATTCATGACCACACAAGTGGAGTTAATAGACCCTACAAATTTAATGGATTCATCAACTACGTTATACCTAGCCCTAGGCTGGTGTTTCTGCAAAAATGTATGTGCGCGGGTAGTGTATAGTGGCCGTGGGGCACAGGTGAAACTGGGTTACACTGGTAATGTCTGGTGACATCTCTGACAGTGTAGGGTCTGCTAACTTCACTTGTGTGATCATGAATTCTGATGTCTTCATCGTGCCACATTGTAGCTGTGACTGTGCATGCAATTTATGTGACATTCAAAATGGCACTTACATGTTTTGCTACTAGTTCTCAGTACATGTAGGCAAAACGCCCTCTGCAAGCCTTGGTTGTCTATTACACCAACCACGGGTGCAGACCCACCGCAATCAGTACCGATAGGGCAGGTAACCGTATTCACCACTAACAACATGGCTTCACACCAGATAAGATTTACACAAAACACGTAGATCTACATGTCTACAGTAGTTCAGATCTACATGTACAACACAAAATGTGTGAAGAGAAAAACGTAGGCATGTACACTCTACAAATGGAGGCTGCTCCAGTGGTGGTATCCCCATTTGTCCAATGCGGGCTGGTAGCTCCACGATGGTTCCCCTACCAGTAAGTCCTCTTGTAGTGTGGGGGATAATGGTTTCATATGTAGTGGCTTCATTTGCATTTGCAGTGAGGAGCTATGTGGGGCTAGGATAGAAGGCCATTGTGGCTGGCCCCAGTGTTTGGGGCTGGCTGCAGTTCAAGGTTCCACTCCACATGCTGAGGTCTAGCTGTCTCGACCCCATTCAACCCTGGTAATGTGGCAGCTGGCAGCTCTCCGGCCTGTTGGTAGTATGATTACACCATATGTAAGAGGGGTGTTTAGGGGTGGGTGGGAGGGCTGGTCGTGTGGGGACTGAGAGTGCTATTGAGTAGGGGATGGCCTGGGCCTCGGATACAACTTGCAGTAGAGGAGGATAGGTAGTGGGAGATAGGGCCATGGGGATGAATGGGGCATGTGTGAATCCAGTTGATGGCTCCTCTAATATTGTGGGGGGTGCCGATTCCTATCGCAGTGTGAGAGCTGCATTATTGTGGGGACCCCCAATGACCCTGTAGGATTTTTTAGCACCTGATTGCTCCCTTGCTGACAGTCTGATAACTCCACCTGCAATTGCTCCATGCACTAGTGCTAACTGTCTGGATATGTAGTGTGGGGCTATTAAGTCAACTTGCATTAATGGTTCTGTCCGCTAGCAGAGAGGGAGCTGACCTGATTGGACCCTGGGCGATTACAGGGTGTAAATGGGACCAATGCATTGACCGCACAACCGACACACATACATGTACAGAGTGTAAATGAGACAATAGATTTGATCCTAAAACAGACTCAAGTACAGGGTATAAATGGGATCAAAGATGTGACCCCACAACAGACTCAAGTACAGGGTGTAAATGGGAACATGGATTTGATCACAAGTACAGGGTGTAAATCAGACCATGAATTTCATCCCACAACAGACAAAAGTACAGGGTGTAAATGGGACCAATGAATTGACCCCACAACAGACAAAAGTACAGGGTGTAAATGGGACCAATGAATTGACCCCACAACAGACACAAGTACAGGGTGTAAATGGAACCATGGATTTGACCCCACAACAGACACAAGAACAGGGTGTAAATGGGACCATGGATTTTACCCCACAACAGATACAAGTACAGGGTGTAAATGGGACCATGGATATGACCCCACAACAGACAAATGTACAGGGTGTAAATGGGACCAATGAATTGACCCCACAACAGACACAAGTACAGGGTGTAAATGGAACCATGGATTTGACCCCACAACAGACACAAGTACAGGGTGTAAATGGGACCAATGAATTGACCCCACAACAGACACAAGAACAGGGTGTAAATGAGACCATGGATTTGATCACAAGTACAGGGTGTAAATAGAACCATGGATTTGAGTCATTACAACAGACACAAGTACAGGGTGTAAATGGGAGCATGGATTTGACCCTAAAACAGACTCAGGTACAGGGTGTAAATGGGATCATGCATTTGACCCCACAACAGACACAAGTACAGGGTGTAAATGGGACCATGGATTTGATCACAAGTACAGTGTGTAAATGGGACCATGGATTTGACCCCAAAATACACACGTACAGGATGTAAATGGGACCATGGATTTGATCCCACAGCAGACACTAGTACAGGGTGTAAATGGGACCACTGTCGTTACTAGTCTCGTACCCAGACTTAGATTTTCACAGCATCGGATGGATTACATCACCACTACGTGAAAAGTAAAAAATCCTTAACGACACAGATGTATGGTGTACCCCTTAATGACACATACATAAGATGTACAGAGGTAACCCCTTAACGACACAGATGTATGGTGTACAGGTGACCCCTTAGCAACACATACAAAAGGTGTACAGAGGTATCCCCTTAACGACACAGATGTACAGTGTACAGGTGACCCCTTAACAACACATAAATAAGGTATACAGAGGTACGACACAGATGTATGGTGTACAGGTAACCCCTCGATGACACAGATGTATGGTGTACAGGTGATACCTTAACAACACATACACAAAGTGTACAGAGGTAACCGGACTTAACGACACAGGTGTATGGTGTACAGGTGACCCCTTAACAACACATACATAAGGTGTACAGAGGTATCCCCTTAACGACACAGATGTATGGTGTACAGGTAACCCCTTGATGACACAGATGTATGGTATACAGAGTTAACCCCTTAACAACACAGATGTATGGTGTACACTGCAGAGGTGACCTTAAACTATACAAAAAGCATGCATCTCACAATATGGTTCATTTGTCATGAACCATTGTTGGTCTTGTTGTAAGTATACAGTGCGGCTGGGGTGCCGTACGTCTTGCCACACACCGAACAGGAAAATGGCCTGTCAATTTCAGATTTTAGCGTACGCCTCGCGGCCTGCGCTTGGGTGGACCCTGGCTTCCTTTGTCGACACTGGAATCCGTGTTCGTCACCTGGAACAGCAGGCTGCTTGTGAGTGTTCTTTTTGTGCAGGGACAGGGGGCCTGGCTACTGGCATACTTCTTGCCACATACATGTACAGTGCATTGGTAGGCAAGGATTAGTTCAGACCTGGGTCTGCAAATTCCTCCTGCCAGAAACACAGCTATTGCCTTCACCTTGCAATTCACTGTGAGTGTCATCTGCATACATGTACTTATGACCCTCAACAGTAGGTAAGTGAGGAAGGTCTTGGTTTGTCATTTTCTGCTACTGCATGGGATGAAGCATTACCGCATGTGTAGGAAGAGTTGGCCTCTGAGCTTTGTGAAGGCTTTGGACACACCTTGTCCCTTTTCTTGGGGTCACGAACGTATTCCCTCACCTTCTCGTACAGGTACAGTGACCGCGTCAGGGACAATCCACTTGGGGGTAATAACAGGTGGCATCACTTGGCTCTGATAAGCCTAATGTCCTTTATGGCCACTCCAGCCCTCAGCATGGTTACCTCGGTGGGGTTTGTGTCCCATGGCAAGGTCTCCATCCTCACGACACAAGGGTGGTCTTGATCAAACTCAAATGTGCGGTAGTGTCCTAGGCCAACCAGAGGACCAAACCACTGGCCCAAGAAGGCATTCCAGTCCTGGTACAGCTGTGACACACAAGTGACATCCTGGCCACACTGCCGGACACAGTCAGCTAGGTTCTGCTGTAAGTCCATTTATTGGGATGTGTGGCTTCCCTTGATTGAAATTGTGGGGGCTGCCAACTCCATTTGCAGCAAGAGGGATAGCAGTGTCTCCACTGGTATACTATTGTGGAGGCTGACCCCATTGGTTAGTTTGTGGCTCGTGTGTATAAGGGTCTGATATGGGCAGGTGGTTCCATAGGTAGTGCGGGTTGGTGGCGTCTGCTGTTGGTTATGCGGGGCTGCTGTCTGGACTTGCAATGTAGCGAGGCATATGTGGGGGTGGGGCTGGTGTCCATCCGCAGCTGTGGGAATCAGGGTCTGGGTACGAGACTAGGGCTGCTGGCTCTTAGTCATTTAGGGGCTGCTTACTCCCTACAACCACCATCGTCAGTAGTATAACCGCCGTCACTACCGTTCTCAATCTCCCCACCTCGTCGAATGTATCTTGAATATCGATCGTCGTATCCGTATCGCTCAAACTCGTCCGCCGATTGAAACTCTTGCGAGTGTGTTGTCTTCAGTGGACGTCGCCATATCCGTTATCTACATAGGAGATAACGAATAACAACTGTGACAGGGACGATACATTAAATACTTACCCATCAGATCTAGCTAGCGCAGTATGGGTGTGGCTATAAGTTATCAAAGTCTCGGCCCACAGGAAGTAGTTGCATATTCATGTGCTTTGATGAATGGAAGCGGGCCTCGCACGTCCAACGGCGCGATTCGAGCGGGAAACGTGTACCAACTTTGCGCCGCTGTATCTCCGTAACGGATGACATAAAAATTAACGAACAGAACAAATCGATAGGTATAGGACCTCTCTACCTACAAACCGATTTTGAAGCGATTTCATTACTCCTACCTAAAGTTATGGCGGGTGTGAACCCGGTGGGGTATCGAACATTGCAATACTGGCACGGAGCAAGTGCAAGACTCCAAAATGGATTCTAAAATAGAGAAATGGTGTGGTATGAAGTGTTGAAAATAGGAAGTCGATAGCTTTTACCGTTCAGAAGTTATAGCGATTCAAACATAAGGGAATTTTATAACATTTTATATATATATACGAAGGCTCATTTTGTCGTGAACTGTCCCATATATATATATAATTATATATATATATATATATAATATATATATATATATATATATATATGGGACAGTTTCCGACAAAATGGCCCTTCGTATATATATATAAAATGTTATAAAAATGCTTCTCTTCTGAATTGCTATATCTTCCGAACGGTTAACGCTATCAACTTCCAATTTTCAACACTTCATACTACACCATTTCCCTATGGCAAAATATATTTTGGAGTCTTGCACTTGCTCCGTGCCAGTATTGCAACGTTCGATACCCCATCGGGTTCAAATCCGCCATAACTTTAGGTAGGAGTAATCAAATAGCCTCGAATTCGGTTTATAGGTAGAGGGGTCCTATACCTATCGATTTGTTCTGTTCGTTAATTTTTATGTCATCCGTTTTGGAGATACAGCGGCGCAAAGTTGGTACAAGTTTCCCGCTCGAATCGCGCCGTTGCATGTGCATGAACCGCTTCCATTCACCGAAGACATGAATATTCAACTATTTCCTGTGGGTTGGGACTTTATTAACCTAGCCACACCTACAAAGCAGGATACGATTTATTTATCGATAAAAGACGGTGAGTATTGAAATCAGAATGTTTTTATACAATGTTGCCTATGATAGACAGTTGTTATTCGTTATCTTCTGTGTAGATAAACGATATGGCGAAGTCTGACGACGAGCTCGTCGTGTATCATTCAGCGGACGAGTTTGAATGGTACGAAAATTTGGACGTGGATAGAGAACGGTGGTGATGACGGTGGCACCAATGCCGATCGATGGAAGTTATGATTTCGATGGCAGTGTGGCCAGGACGTCACTTGTGTGCCACAGCTGTACCAGGACTGGCAGTACCATGATTGAAACACCTTTTTGGGCCAGTGGTTTGGGCCTCTGGTTGGCTTTAGTTGCTACCACACATTTGAGTTTGACCGAGAACACCCTGGTGTCATGAAAATGAAGACCTTGCCATCGGACACAAACCCCACCGAGGTAACCATGCTGAGGGCTGGAGTGGCCATAAAGGACATACAGGAGGCTTATCAGAGCCAAGTGATGCCACCTGTTATTAGCCCCAATGGATTGTCCCTGATGCGGTCACTGTACCTGTATGAGAAGGTGAGGGAATACATTCGTGACCCAAGGAAGAGGGAAGGGTATGTCCAAAGCCTACACCAGGCACTGCTATCAACTCTTCCGAAACACCTGGAGTTCCAGACAGTGACCAACCAGGTCCTTCTAATGCCATTCCTGACCCACCTACTGTGGAAGACCATGTTTCCAATAATACAAACAGTGCAATAAATGATGAAGATAAAGGCATTGTGTCTGGCAGGAGAAAACGCAACCCAGGTCTGAACTGATCTTTGCCTACCTGTGCACAGATTGTGACAAGAAGTATGCCAGTAGCTCGGCCCTGTCCCGGCACAAAAAGAACACAGCCAAGCAGCCTGCTATGTAGGGGGATGAACAAAGTAAAGCCACAGAGATGGTGGACATTTCCTGTGATGAACAAAGTAGCCAGGGTCCACCTAAGCGTACCCACAGGCCAAAGTCAGAAATTGATAGAAACTTTTCGTATTCCAAGTGTAGCTTGACTCACACCGCTTACATTAAGAAACAGTACATTGGTACATGTACATGACTAGCAAACTGAAGATCCTGGATCCATGTCATGGTAAGGTGCACTTTGTATCTAAGTCTGTTATGTCAACCTCGTGTACAAAAATTCGTGTCACCACACACATCTGTACCAGTGTACCAGTGTACCAGTGTCACTATTTACACCGTGCACAGAGTCTGTTGTGGTGACATGTACCCAGTGTACCAGTGTCGCTATTTACACCGTGCACAGAGTCTGTTGTGGTGACATGTACATGTACCCAGTGTACCAGTGTCACTATTTACACTGTGCACAGAGTCTGTTGTGGTGACATGTACATGTACCCAGTGTACCAGTGTCGCTATTTACACCGTGCACAGAGTCTGTTGTGGTGACATGTACATGTACCCAGTGTACCAGTGTCACTATTTACACTGTGCACAGAGTCTGTTGTGGTGACATGTACATGTACCCAGTGTACCAGTGTCACTATTTACACCGTGCACAGAGTCTGTTGTAGTGACATGTACCCAGTGTACCAGTGTACCAGTGTCACTATTTACACTGTGCACAGAGTCTGTTGTGGTGACATGTACATGTACCCAGTGTACCAGTGTCACTATTTACACCGTGCACAGAGTCTGTTGTAGTGACATGTACCCAGTGTACCAGTGTACCAGTGTCACTATTTACACTGTGCACAGAGTCTGTTGTGGTGACATGTACATGTACCCAGTGTACCAGTGTCACTATTTACACCGTGCACAGAGTCTGTTGTAGTGACATGTACCCAGTGTACCAGTGTCGCTATTTACACCGTGCACAGAGTCTGTTGTGGTGACATGTACATGTACCCAGTGTACCAGTGTCACTATTTACACTGTGCACAGAGTCTGTTGTGGTGACATGTACATGTACCCAGTGTACCAGTGTCACTATTTACACCGTGCACAGAGTCTGTTGTAGTGACATGTACCCAGTGTACCAGTGTACCAGTGTCACTATTTACACTGTGCACAGAGTCTGTTGTGGTGACATGTACATGTACCCAGTGTACCAGTGTCACTATTTACACCGTGCACAGAGTCTGTTGTAGTGACATGTACCCAGTGTACCAGTGTACCAGTGTCACTATTTACACTGTGCACAGAGTCTGTTGTGGTGACATGTACATGTACCCAGTGTACCAGTGTCACTATTTACACCGTGCACAGAGTCTGTTGTAGTGACATGTACCCAGTGTACCAGTGTACCAGTGTCACTATTTACACTGTGCACAGAGTCTGTTGTGGTGACATGTACATGTACCCAGTGTACCAGTGTCACTATTTACACCGTGCACAGAGTCTGTTGTGGTGACATGTACCTGTGTACCAGTGTCACTATTTACACTGTGCACAGAGTCTGTTGTGGTGACATGTACCCAGTGTACCTGTGTACTAGTGTCACTATTTACACTGTGCACAGAGTCTGTTGTGGTGACATGTACCAATGTACCAGTGTCACTATTTACACCGTGCATAGGGTCTGTTGTGGTGACATGTACCCAGTGTACCAGTGTACCAGTGTCACTATTCACACCGTGCACAGAGTCTGTTGTGGTGACATGTACCCAGTGTACCAGTGTCACTATTTACACCGTGCATAGAGTGTGTTGTGGTGTCATGTACCCAGTGTACCAGTGTCACTATTTACACTGGTCACAGAGTCTGTTGTGGTGACATGTACCCAGTGTACCAGTGTCACTATTTACACCGTGCCCAGAGTCTGTTGTGGTGACATGTACCCAGTGTACCAGTGTCACTATTTACACCGTGCACAGAGTCTGTTGTGGTGACATGTACCCAGTGTACCAGTGTCACTATTTACACCGTGCATAGAGTCTGTTGTGGTGTCATGTACCCAGTGTACCAGTGTCACTATTTACACTGGTCACAGAGTCTGTTGTGGTGACATGTACCCAGTGTACCAGTGTCACTATTTACACCGTGCACAGAGTCTGTTGTGGTGACATGTACCCAGTGTACCAGTGTACCAGTGTCACTATTCACACCGTGCACAGAGTCTGTTGTGGTGACATGTACCCAGTGTACCAGTGTCACTATTTACACCGTGCATAGAGTGTGTTGTGGTGTCATGTACCCAGTGTACCAGTGTCACTATTTACACTGGTCACAGAGTCTGTTGTGGTGACATGTACCCAGTGTACCAGTGTCACTATTTACACCGTGCCCAGAGTCTGTTGTGGTGACATGTACCCAGTGTACCAGTGTCACTATTTACACCGTGCACAGAGTCTGTTGTGGTGACATGTACCCAGTGTACCAGTGTCACTATTTACACCGTGCATAGAGTCTGTTGTGGTGTCATGTACCCAGTGTACCAGTGTCACTATTTACACTGGTCACAGAGTCTGTTGTGGTGACATGTACCCAGTGTACCAGTGTCACTATTTACACCGTGCACAGAGTCTGTTGTGGTGATATGTACCCAGTGTACCTGTGTACTAGTGTCACTATTTACACCGTGCATAGAGTCTGTTGTGGTGATATGTACCAGTGTACCAGTGTCACTATTTACACTGTGCACAGAGTCTGTTGTGGTGACATGTACCCAGTGTACCAGTGTCACTATTTACACTGTGCACAGAGTCTGTTGTGGTGACATGTACCCAGTGTACCAGTGTACCAGTGTCACTATTTACACTGTGCACAGAGTCTGTTGTGGTGACATGTACCCAGTGTACCAGTGTACCAGTGTCACTATTTACACTGTGCACAGAGTCTGTTGTGGTGACATGTACCCAGTGTACCAGTGTACTAGTGTCACTATTTACACCGTGCACAGAGTCTGTTGTGGTGACATGTACCCAGTGTACCAGTGTACTAGTTACACTATTTACACCGTGCACAGAGTCTGTTGTGGTGACATGTACCCAGTGTACCAGTGTACTAGTGTCACTATTTACACTGTGCACAGAGTCTGTTGTGGTGACATGTACCCAGTGTACCAGTGTACTAGTGTCACTATTTACACCGTGCACAGAGTCTGTTGTGGTGACATGTACCCAGTGTACCAGTGTCACTATTTACACCGTGCATAGAGTCTGTTGTGGTGACATTTACCCAGTGTACCAGTGTACCAGTGTCACTATTTACACCGTGCACAGAGTCTGTTGTGGTGACATGTACCCAGTGTACCAGTGTACCAGTGTCACTATTTACACCGTGCACAGAGTCTGTTGTGGTGACATGTACCCAGTGTACCAGTGTCACTATTTACACCGTGCATAGAGTCTGTTGTGGTGACATGTACCCAGTGTACCAGTGTACCAGTGTCACTATTTACACTGTGCACAGAGTCTGTTGTGGTGACATGTACCCAGTGTACCAGTGTACCAGTGTCACTATTCACACCGTGCACAGAGTCTGTTGTGGTGACATGTACCCAGTGTACCAGTGTACCAGTGTCACTATTTACACCGTGCACAGAGTCTGTTGTGGTGACATGTACCCAGTGTACCAGTGTCACTATTCACACCGTGCACAGAGTCTGTTGTGGTGACATGTACCCAGTGTACCAGTGTCACTATTTACACCGTGCACAGAGTCTGTTGTGGTGACATGTACCCAGTGTACCAGTGTCACTATTCACACCGTGCACAGAGTCTGTTGTGGTGACATGTACCCAGTGTACCAGTGTATCTGTTGTGGTGACATGTACCCAGTGTACCAGTGTCACTATTCACACCGTGCACAGAGTCTGTTGTGGTGACATGTACCGAGTGTACCAGTGTCACTATTTACACCGTGCACAGAGTCTGTTGTGGTGACATGTACCCAGTGTACCAGTGTCGCTATTTACACCGTGCATAGAGTCTGTTGTGGTGTCATGTACCCAGTGTACCAGTGTCACTATTTACACTGGTCACAGAGTCTGTTGTGGTGACATGTACCCAGTGTACCAGTGTCACTATTCACACCGTGCACAGAGTCTGTTGTGGTGACATGTACCCAGTGTACCAGTGTCACTATTCACACCGTGCACAGAGTCTGTTGTGGTGACATGTACCCAGTGTACCAGTGTCACTATTTACACCGTGCACAGAGTCTGTTGTGGTGACATGTACCCTGTGTACCAGTGTCACTATTTACACTGTGCACAGAGTCTGTTGTGGTGACATGTACCCAGTGTACCAGTGTACCAGTGTCACTATTCACACCGTGCACAGAGTCTGTTGTGGTGACATGTTCCCAGTGTACTAGTGTACCAGTGTCACTATTTACACCGTGCACAGAGTCTGTTGTGGTGACATGTACCCAGTGTACCAGTGTCACTATTCACACCGTGCACAGAGTCTGTTGTGGTGACATGTACCCAGTGTACCAGTGTCACTATTTACACCGTGCACAGAGTCTGTTGTGGTGACATGTACCCTGTGTACCAGTGTCACTATTCACACCGTGCACCGAGTCTGTTGTGGTGACATGTACCCAGTGTACCAGTGTCACTATTTACACCGTGCACAGAGTCTGTTGTGGTGACATGTACCCTGTGTACCAGTGTCACTATTTACACTGTGCACAGAGTCTGTTGTGGTGACATGTACCCAGTGTACCAGTGTACCAGTGTCACTATTCACACCGTGCACAGAGTCTGTTGTGGTGACATGTACCCAGTGTACCAGTGTCACTATTTACACCGTGCACAGAGTCTGTTGTGGTGACATGTACCCAGTGTACCAGTGTCACTATTCACACCGTGCACAGAGTCTGTTGTGGTGACATGTACCCAGTGTACCAGTGTCACTATTCACACCGTGCACAGAGTCTGTTGTGGTGACATGTACCCAGTGTACCAGTGTCACTATTTACACCGTGCACAGAGTCTGTTGTGGTGACATGTACCCTGTGTACCAGTGTCACTATTCACACCGTGCACAGAGTCTGTTGTGGTGACATGTACCCAGTGTACAAGTGTACATGTGCATGTACCTGTGTCACTAGTTTGAAGTGACGACATGTTACATGTACCACAACAGACTTAGTGCACAGTGTGAACAGTAACACTGGTATATGTCACTCCAGTCCTCCCTCTTGTCCACTCCACTCCTCTGTCAGTGTCACCATTACATGTATTATTATCTGCTGGTTAAAGTTGTTCTTCATTTGTACTTGTACATGTGTATTCATCTGCAAATGAACTTAAAAGGTTCTTTTAAGAACTTCCACATGTGTGTGGAATTTACATGTACTATTACAAATGATGTCACCTTTGTTCTGCACTACCTTGGTTCAGTTGGTTGACGACAATTGATTTGTCCATGCTACATGTACATATATGTCTCATAATGGTGCAGAGGTATAAGGTTTTGTTTTCTATCCTCCCATGTGTTTAACATGGCCTAAGAGTAATAAGGATTCCTTGGTTCACATTTGTTTACTTTGATAAGCTAATTAAGCACTGCATATCTTGATGAGCTACACCCAGTCACTTACCCTGTGGTTGTATTGCACCAGCATCAAAGGAGTTTACATTTTCCTTAGGTTGTTTTTGTTGCATGAAATTCATTTTTACTACTCATGGCTAGACTATTGTTGAACGCATATTTAAAGAGGGATAGTACAATGTACATGTGTGTAGATAGAATGTATCTGATGCTCAATGTAATGATCTAAGGTAGTAGGTAAGGCTGCAATGACTTTAGCTAATGTAACTTAGTGTTTTTGTGATTTTTTTGTATTACATGTACAGTCATTTCAAGAGTACTGTCTTCACTATGCATCCATCTTCACTGTATATATGTATATCTGAAGATCATTACTTTAAATCTGAATGGTTTATTATAATAATTCACTTTGGTGCCATAATCCGTTCACATTCCTGTGTGTCAGGGAAACTTATGTCCCAAATGCGAGGGTCACTGTCTGGTGGTAGATGAAGATGTTTATGCCTGCACGTGCTTCTTATATGTTCCCTTGTATCCTTATGGATACCACCAACTCCACATGCAAACCACTGCATGGAATAAGTGTATACAATGTACATGTAACTCAAGAAATGCACCTTACTTTGTAGTCATGTGTACCACCTTTCGGTTTTCATCTTTTAATATGACCTCGTCTTCCAGATCCATCTCCTCCACTTTGGTCACCTCTGGGTCACATTCGTCATCACTGTCTGTGACGAGCTCTTCTGGCGATCTGGCCTGCGTGGGACACTCACTATAGGAATACTGTACATAATGGTACAAAACTATATCAGTGACCTTTGGATGTACATGTACATGTAAAGGTGTTGATTCCAGTACAGTTGTCTTAGTGACCAACATGCAGGATATCATGTGTATGCCAATTAAATGCTGTTTTTGTTACTTACCGACAAAACAGCTGTTGCTTCCTTAGGCTTTGCACCGTGTATTGTTTCCATGTTTTGCCTATGCAAGAAACAAAATCCTATACATTTATTAAATATTAGTAAACTAAACTGAGCAATAATTGGGCTATTTTATCCTCCAGCTCTCCGTTTCTGCTCTTCTCTTTGAGTAGATCTTTCTTGAGGGCTAACGTTCCGATTGATGATCCAAGAATACATGGGCATACACAATGTAAATCAACTTACTCTCGTTTTCATGTTCTGCCTGCTCAATTGCTATCAAAGGTGCAGTTTAACTTCATTTAGTGTAGCGAACACACACATAACGGACACAGCTAGCTAGCGCGCTTTAGAAATTAGTTCTTACGTCGGCGATAATTTCCGGATGCTCATAGGCCTATATAAATTCAGATTGCTGTCACTCTCTGCATGTAACTACCGTACATGTAATTGCCAGCCGGTAATACTTCAAATGGGAGCTTCGAATTCATCGTAAGACGTGCATGCAGTTTGTCTAAATTCAATTCGTATTAAACATGTACCTTTTATGTACATGTACATTTAGGAGTCAAACTCCTACCCCCTCTTCAAATGCAATGGAACGATCGAATCAGAGCGATGCGACCGATCAAAGGTAATTTTGAAAAGTGTTTGATTTCCACACGCGTACGCTATTGCGATAGTAGAGCCAGGCATAGTTTTGCCCAGGCGTTGCGCTGTCATGCAGTTACAATAATGCCGGTATTCAGTTGCGATGCTGCAAAGAGTATATGTGCATCTTTTACTACTAGTCGGTCTCGAGCGCGACAACGGCGTGGATGGGGAAGCCGCCGACGTCAAAGAGTAAGCGCACTTTCAATACCACGTACGCAATATAGAATGCATTGTTAATTTCGTGTTATTATCGACAGAGATTTAGGCGAAATCGGCGAACCGAGCACCCCTCCCAAGTTGAGCATGCAAACCAATAGCTTCATTATAATATAGGCTCTTTTCCTACTATGATAACAGCATGTACAATGTACATGTACTTCCTCCCATGGCCCAGCCAGCGGTCCAAGCTCCTCTCTACCAGCGGTCCAAGCTACTCCCCAGCCTGTGGTCCAAGCTATATGTACATGTACTACCCAGCCTGCAGTCCAAGCTACATGTACATGTACTACCCAGCCTGTAGTCCAAGCTACTACCCAGCCTGCAGTCCAAGCTACATGTACATGTACTACCCAGCCTGCAGTCCAAGCTACATGTACATGTACTACCCAGCCTGCAGTCCAAGCTACATGTACATGTACTACCCAGCCTGCAGTCCAAGCTACATGTACATGTACTACCCAGCCTGTGGTCCAAGCTACTCCCTTGCCACTGGTCCAGGCTCCTCCCCTGCCGTCAAGCCTACCTCCTCCCCTGCCGTCAAGCCTACCTCCTCCCCTGCCGTCAGGCCTACCTCCTCCCCTGCCGTCAGGCCTACCTCCTCCCCTGCCGTCAAGCCTACCTCCTCCCCTGCCGTCAAGCCTACCTCCTCCCCTGCCGTCAAGCCTACCTCCTCCCCTGCTTGCAGGCCTACCTCTTCCCCTGCCGTCAGGCCTACCTCCTCCCCTGCCGTCAGGCCTACATGTACCTTCTTTCCTACCACAAAGTAATACATGTACACAACATCCTCAATTTATGTTTCTAACGTGAATTTGTTGCCAGCAGGTAACTATCAGCCACCACCATGGTGGACATATCCACCATGGTGGCTCTGTCAGCCCCAGAGTGCTCAGTCATGGAGATGCCAGACTGAATGGGAACAACCATGGAGTGAGCCTTTGACTCAGCCACAAAGGGGTGAGCAGCCAAGGAGAGGTTGGCGAAGGAGGAGGGGACCCAGAAGGTTGGATCAGCTCCAGAACATTGAAGACACACCCTTAAATACATAGCAGTGACAAAAACATCTGCACATCTACATGTACTATTGATCCAGCCATTTCATATCTTATTGCTATAATATCACCCAGCAATAGCAATTTTGACAATTCTTTTCCATGGAGGATAAGTACATGTACACATAAGCTGGGAAAATTCATCAGAGTCACTTTTAAACATCCAACAATGTATGTACATGGTCCAATATTATAGTATTCATAGAACTTAGGTTTCTCTACATCTATCCACAACAACCTCCCCCTATTGTTATCATCCAAAATTCATACCATCTCATGCATTTAAAAAAAACAACAATGCATGTCCTACATGTAGGTAATCCTAAGCATCCTATACACTTTTATACAGTGGTCTACAAACACATTACCCAAATCCATTTACATGTATACATTCTGTTCATTTGTAGTGCAGAATAAAGGTGACATCATTTGTAATTGTAAAATGCCACACAACTATGTGGCGAGTTCTTAGAAGAACCTTTTTTACAGAATCAACATGTACATGTATACCATAAAACAAAAACACCAGACTCTGTGCACGGTGTAAATAGTGACACTGGTACACTGGGTACATGTCACCACAACAGACTCTATGCACGGTGTAAATAGTGACACTGGTACACTGGGTACATGTCACCACAACAGACTCTGTGCACGGTGTAAATAGTGACACTGGTACACTGGGTACATGTCACCACAACAGACTCTATGCACGGTGTAAATAGTGACACTGGTACACTGGGTACATGTCACCACAACAGACTCTGTGCACGGTGTAAATAGTGACACTGGTACACTGGGTACATGTCACCACAACAGACTCTGTGCACGGTGTAAATAGTGACACTGGTACACTGGGTACATGTCACCACAACAGACTCTGTGCACGGTGTAAATAGTGACACTGGTACACTGGGTACATGTCACCACAACAGACTCTGTGCACGGTGTAAATAGTGACACTGGTACACTGGGTACATGTCACCACAACAGACTCTGTGCACGGTGTAAATAGTGACACTGGTACACTGGGTACATGTCACCACAACAGACTCTGTGCACGGTGTAAATAGTGACACTGGTACACTGGGTACATGTCACCACAACAGACTCTGTGCACGGTGTAAATAGTGACACTGGTACGCTGGGTACATGTCACCACAACAGACTCTGTGCACGGTGTAAATAGTGACACTGGTACACTGGGTACATGTCACCACAACAGACTCTGTGCACGGTGTAAATAGTGACACTGGTACGCTGGGTACATGTCACCACAACAGACTCTGTGCACGGTGTAAATAGTGACACTGGTACACTGGGTACATGTCACCACAACAGACTCTGTGCACGGTGTAAATAGTGACACTGGTACACTACATGGGTACATGTCACCACAACAGACTCTGTGCACGGTGTAAATAGTGAAACTGGTACACTGGGTACATGTCACCACAACAGACTGTGCACGGTGTAAATAGTGACACTGGTACACTGGGTACATGTCACCACAACAGACTCTGTGCACGGTGTAAATAGTGACACTGGTACACTGGGTACATGTCACCACAACAGACTCTGTGCATGGTGTAAATAGTGACACTGGTACACTGGGTACATGTCACCACAACAGACTCTGTGCACGGTGTAAATAGTGACACTGGTACACTGGGTACATGTCACCACAACAGACTCTGTGCATGGTGTAAATAGTGACACTGGTACACTGGGTACATGTCACCACAACAGACTCTGTGCACGGTGTAAATAGTGACACTGGTACACTGGGTATATGTCACCACAACAGACTCTGTGCACGGTGTAAATAGTGACACTGGTACACTGGTACACTGAGTACATGTCACCACAACAGACTGTGTGCACGGTGTAAACAGTGACACTGGTACACTGGGTACATGTCACCACAACAGACTCTGTGCACGGTGTAAATAGTGACACTGGTACACTGGGTACATGTCACCACAACAGACTCTGTGCACGGTGTAAATAGTGACACTTGTACACTGGGTATATATCACCACAACAGACTCTGTGCACGGTGTAAATAGTGACACTAGTACACTGGGTACATGAACATGTCACCACAACAGACTCTGTGCACAGTGTAAATAGTGACACTGGTACACTGGGTACATGTCACCACAACAGACTCTGTGCACGGTGTAAATAGTGACACTGGTACACTGGGTACATGTACATGTACATGTCACCACAACAGACCCTGTGCACAGTGTAAATAGTGACACTGGTACACTGGGTACATGTCACCACAACAGACTCTGTGCACGGTGTAAATAGTGACACTGGTACACTGGGTATATGTCACCACAACAGACTCTGTGCACGGTGTAAATAGTGAAACTGGTACACTGGTACACTGGGTACATGTCACCACAACAGACTGTGTGCACGGTGTAAATAGTGACACTGGTACACTGGGTACATGTCACCACAACAGACTCTGTGCACAGTGTAAATAGTGACACAGGTGCACTGGGTACATGTCACCACAACAGACTCTGTGCACGGTGTAAATAGTGACACAGGTACACTGGGTACATGTCACCACAACAGACTCTGTGCACGGTGTAAATAGTGACACTGGTACACTGGGTACATGTCAGCACAACAGACTCTGTGCACGGTGTAAATAGTGACACTTGTACACTGGGTATATATCACCACAACAGACTCTGTGCACGGTGTAAATAGTGACACTAGTACACTGGGTACATGAACATGTCACCACAACAGACTCTGTGCACAGTGTAAATAGTGACACTGGTACACTGGGTACATGTCACCACAACAGACTCTGTGCACGGTGTAAATAGTGACACTGGTACACTGGGTACATGTACATGTACATGTCACCACAACAGACTCTGTGCACGGTGTAAATAGTGACACTGGTACACTGGGTACATGTCACCACAACAGACTCTGTGCACGATGTAAATAGTGACACTGGTACACTGGGTACATGTCACCACAACAGACTCTGTGCACGGTGTAAATAGTGACACTGGTACACTGGGTACATGTCACCACAACAGACTCTATGCACGGTGTAAATAGTGACACTGGTACACTGGGTACATGTCACCACAACAGAATCTGTGACCAGTGTAAATAGTGACACTGGTACACTGGGTACATGTCACCACAACAGACTGTGCACGGTGTAAATAGTGACACTGGTACACTGGGTACATGTCACCACAACAGACTCTGTGCACGGTGTAAATAGTGACACTGGTACACTGGGTACATGTCACCACAACAGACTCTATGCACGGTGTAAATAGTGACACTGGTACACTGGGTACATGTCACCACAACAGACTCTGTGACCAGTGTAAATAGTGACACTGGTACACTGGGTACATGTCACCACAACAGACTGTGCACGGTGTAAATAGTGACACTGGTACACTGGGTACATGTCACCACAACAGACTCTGTGCATGGTGTAAATAGTGACACTGGTACACTGGGTACATGTCACCACAACAGACTCTGTGCACGGTGTAAATAGTGACACTGGTACACTGGTACACTGGGTACATGTCACCACAACAGACTGTAAATAGTGACACTGGTACACTGGTACACTGGGTACATGTCACCACAACAGACTCTATGCACGGTGTAAATAGTGACACTGGTACACTGGTACACTAGGTACATGTCACCACAACAGACTCTGTGCACGGTGTAAATAGTGACACTGGTACACTGGGTACATGTCACCACAACAGACTCTGTGCACGATGTAAATAGTGACACTGGTACACTGGTACACTCGGTACATGTCACCACAACAGACTCTGTGCACAGTGTAAATAGTGACACTGGTACACTGGTACACTAGGTACATGTCACCACAACAGACTCTGTGCACGGTGTAAATAGTGACACTGGTACACTGGGTACATGTACATGTACATGTCACCACAACAGACTCTGTGCATGGTGTAAATAGTGACACTGGTACACTGGGTACATGTCACCACAACAGACTCTGTGCACGGTGTAAATAGTGACACTGGTACACTGGGTACATGTCACCACAACAGACTGTGTGCAGGGTGTAAATAGTGACACTGGTACACTTTTACACTGGGTACATGTCACCACAACAGACTCTGTGCACGGTGTAAATAGTGACACTGGTACACTGGGTACATGTCACCACAACAGACTCTATGCACGGTGTAAATAGTGACACTGGTACACTGGGTACATGTCACCACAACAGATTCTGTGCACGGTGTAAATAGTGACACTGGTACACTGGGTACATGTCACCACAACAGACTGTGTGCAGGATGTAAATAGTGACACTGGTACACTTTTACACTGGGTACATGTCACCACAACAGACTCTGTGCACGGTGTAAATAGTGACACTGGTACACTGGGTACATGTCACCACAACAGACTCTGTGCACGGTGTAAATAGTGACACTGGTACACTGCAGCGTACATGTCACCACAACAGACTCTGTGCACAGTGTAAATAGTGACACTGGTACACTGGGTACATGTCACCACAACAGACTCTGTGCACGGTGTAAATAGTGACACTGGTACACTGCAGCGTACATGTCACCACAACAGACTCTATGCACGGTGTAAATAGTGACACTGGTACACTGGGTACATGTCACCACAACAGACTCTGTGCACAGTGTAAATAGTGACACTGGTACACTGGGACTCTGTGCACGGTGTAAATAGTGACACTGGTACACTGGTGTACATGTGTGTGGTGACACCAATTTTTGAACATGGTGATGATGTAACAGATATAGAAACACAGAGCACCTCACCATGTGTGATGAACATGGATCCAGGAGGAGGAGGTCCCTTTAGATTGCTAGTCATGTACCATTGTGGGTGTGCTTAATGTGAGTATGCAATGCAGTTTGAGTGCCATATTTCAAGGGACACTGGGAACAGGAAAACTTTCTATCAATTTCAGATTTTTTCCTACGCCTGCGCTTGCAGGGTGGACCCTGGCTTCCTTCGTCAACACTGGCATTGTCCGCCTTAGTGACATCACGGTGTTCATCACCTGGAACAGCAGGCTGCTTGTGAGCTGTGTTCTTTTTGTGCAGGGACAGGGCTGAGCTACTGGCATACTTATTGCCACATACAGTGCACTGGAAGGCAAGGATTAGTTCAGACCTGGATCTGCGTTTCCTCCTGCCAGAAACACAGCTATTGCCTTCGTCTTGCATATCACTGTGAGTGTCATCTGCAGACTCCTGGCCCTCAACAGTAGGTGGGTCAGGAATGGCATTAGAAGGACCTGGTTGGTCACTGTCTGGAACTCCAGGTGTTTCGGAAGAGTTGATAGCAGTGCCTGGTGTAGGCTTTGGACATACCCTGTCCCTCTTCTTTGGGTCACGAATGTATTCCCTCACCTTCTCATACAGGTACAGTGACCGCATCAGGGACAATCCATTGGGGCTAATAACAGGTGGCATCACTTGGTTCTGATAAGCCTCCTGTATGTCCTTTATGGCCACTCCAGCCCTCAGCATGGTTACCTCGGTGGGGTTTGTGTCCGATGGCAAGGTCTTCATTTTCATGACACCAGGGTGTTCTCGGTCAAACTCAAATGTATGGTAGCGGCCAAAGCCAACCAGAGGCCCAAACCACTGGCCCAAGAAGGCATTCCAGTCATGGTACTGCCAGTCCTGGTACAGTTGTGGCACACAAGTGACGTTCTGGCCACACTGCCGGACACAGTCAGCTAGGTCATCCATATCATCTACATGGTCCTGTCTTCGGTAGTACTTCTTGAACAGGCCAAAGTAGGAATCGGGTCGAAACTTTGTGTGCCCAGGTAGCATGAAGTTCAGCTGGATGGTGTCATGTTGTCCAGTGATCACCCGCCAGGCCAGGTACCACATCATGGTGGTGTTCTTGTTCTGGCCCACACAGTTGTCGGCCTGAAGTGTTACACGCCTCTCTCCCAGTCCATGTAGGTGGAAGAATGCATGCACCAGGCTGACCACCACCACAGCACCCTTGCCGGCCTGCTCAGCCTCATCAATTAGGAAGAACACCTGGCGGCACAGCGGCTCACAACACACACCAAACACCTGGACCTTGCGAGGTGTCCTGAAATAAAAAGTGCCCCTTTGTTGTGAGCTGTAGGGCAGTGACACCTGCTGGCAGTAGTCAAAGGAGTACTGCATCTGCATGTCCAGGTGCAGGGCTTGTGAGGTGAAGGGAACCATCAGGGCCCTGGATTCCAAGTGACCCAGGATCTGGTCACGCTCCTTCTGTCTCTTCCTTCCCCATTCCTTCTCAGCCTCCTCAATGTTTGCATTGTAGGCGTCACGAAATGCCTTGGCCTTAATGAGGTGCTGGTTGTAATTGACATTTATTGTTTTGCGCTGCTCATCAGAAAGGCTGTGCCTCAAAGTGACCAACATCTGATCACACTTGTCGCACAGATCGCTGCGTGCAGGTTGGATCTTGATGTTAGAACAGTATCTTCGCCACAGTCTAATAAATGACACGTACTTCACCACACGTGCAGCAGGGGGTGTTGGAGGAGCCGGAGGAACGTTGAGCAAGGTGTACTGCCGCTTCAGCTGACTGGTAAGTCGGTAAGGGCAAAGTTGCTGTGGTGCTGGTGTGCTCCTGGACAGGGACTCCATGGCCTTGCAATACTCGGCATACACAGACTTTAGTGTTTTGCCACTCTCCAGAACATAGTCTCTGATCGTCCCTTGCAAACGACCAGGGTCAGGGAGGGCATTTATGCCAGCATAGTTCTCTATAAATCTGACCACCATTGTCTTGTCCAAACGAGAGAGGGCATGGCGAGGAGCCCTGCCACAGTTACCATGGGGATGGGGCTCAACATCAGAGTCAGAGCACACCTGCTGCTGCCAGCGCTTCAATGTACGGTAACTTGTGCCAATGACGGCACAGAAAGCATCCCTGCAGACAGGACTAGACCAGTCAAGGCGATACTGGAATGTATTTCGAGAACCAGATTTGTTCCGAATCATAGCTAGCATTCCATAAATAACAGCCTTTCTGGTTTTCTTGTCCAATCTGGATAATGTAAGTGCTCGTCTTTTGGGCAAGTCACCGTACTTCAATACACAGCTGTCTTTGCAGCACCCTCCTTTAGTGAGGTAGGCATTCAGCATGCGACAGGGGTGACACTGTCCCCGTGCTATTCTAGCTGGTACACCACCTGGGCCCTCGCTGACATCATCACCATCACCATCACCATCACAGTCGCTTCCGCTATCACCATCACACTCGCTCCTGCTATCATCATCACTGCCCTTATCGCTATCACCTCCACCATCATCACTTTCACCATCACCGTCATCTCCGTCGCTTTCACCATCGTTGATTCCACCTTCACAGACATCGCTATAAATGCCGTCGAAATCATCACTTCCATATTCACCGTCGCCATTGTCACCACCGTTCTCAATCTCCTCATCCACGTCCAAATTATCGTACCATTCGAACTCGTCCGCTGAATGATACACGACGAGCTCGTCGTCAGACTTCGCCATATCGTTTATCTACACAGAAGATAACGAATAACAACTGTCTATCATAGGCAACATTGTATTAAAAACATTCTGATTTCAATACTCACCGTCTTTTGTCGATAAATAAATCGTATCCTGCTTTGTAGGTGTGGCTAGGTTAATAAAGTCCCAACCCACAGGAAATAGTTGAATATTCATGTACTTCGGTGAATGGAAGCGGTTCATGCACATGCAACGGCGCGATTCGAGCGGGAAACTTGTACCAACTTTGCGCCGCTGTATCTCCATAACGGATGACATAAAAATTAACGAACAGAACAAATCGATAGGTATAGGACCTCTGTACCTACAAACCGAATTTGAGGCGAATTGATTACTCCTACCTAAAGTTATGGCGGATTTGAGCCCGATGGGGTATCGAACGTTGCAATACTGGCACGGAGCAAGTGCAAGACTCCAAAATGTATTATACCATAGGGAAATGGTGTAGTATGAAGTGTTGAAAATAGGAAGTTGATAGCATTAACCGTTAGGAAGATATAGCAATTCAAAAGAGAAGCATTTTTATAACATTTTATATATATATACGAAGGGCCATTTTGTCGGAAACTGTCCCATATATATATATATATATATATGGAACGTTCTATGAGATTTTGATGCTTGTGAATTTTATATATATATATATATATTATATATATATATATATATATACATGTATATAGGCCTAAATTTATGTGCTTAATAATATCCTAGCAGCAGGCCGGATAGATTATCCTATATATACGGTAGGATAATACATGCACTGTATATATTGTATGTATGTGTATGTAAATGCATGTACAGGGCTATGCATGCGAATCGTTTAGGATAATATGGTATGATTTATACATATAAATATTAGCGCTATATATCCGGACAGATAAGCCAGTTGAAATGTCTCAGGATCGAGTAAAATATACAGTTTCGCAGCCCGCGTGTAAGATATTTACATGTTATCGTGTAGAAGTATTACATACATGTATATGCACGAAATATCGATATTGGCAGTAGTGTATTTGTAGTATTTGTACGTTGAAAAATGTAACTATCGCATGCTGAAAATTAATTATTACATGTATTCATGTATATAAGTACCAGATATATATACATGTATAAAGCATTGAATAACCAATTAATCAGGCGCTGCTGTTACAATTTGAAATGAACTGAAATTATATATACACTGAGCTTGAAATTGCATGTGTACTAACTAGTACATGCACTTATTTATCTTATAGTTCATTCCATTTTATTCACGTTGGCCATTACGGGTAAGTCGGGTATTCCGCCTTGCAGATGGGGACAGCATATTCCCAAACGGCGTGCCACTCCTTTCGCACACATCGGTTCCACGATGAACCGACCAACACGTATCCGTACTCGCAGGAGTAGTGTATGATGGTGCCTATCTTGTACTGTGCATAGCTCTCCTTTACCTCTCCATTCTGAGGCGCAACAGGCTTGGGGCAGTAGATTGGACGATGGTGGTAGCCTTTGCCGTGATCTTCACCCTTCTCGGTAGCATGGGGATAGACTTCCTTCTCGGTAGGACGGGGATACACTTCCTTTTCGGTAGGACGGGGATAGTATTCGTTCGCTGCGGCAACGAACAGTATGGCGGTGAAGACAAGAAGCAGCTTCATTGCTAAACTGATGTGTTTGCTTTCCGTGTAGTGATGGCGATACTGCAAATCTACGTGTTTATATAGCACGAAATGCTTATGCTTGGATTCTGAGAGCATTTCCTTCGGGCTACAAAGGGATAAAGGATAAACAAATAAATTTAGACTTCGTATCAAGTAAGCCGCTAATTCGAGTGTGTTTCGCCAAATCAGAACCTTTTGTTGACTGTCTTGAGTTGCTGACACTCATGCAAAATAGTGCATGCATGGGCGCATCGTTTGGTGCGTGCATGGTATGTCTTTAAAAAAAAAAAAAATCGTACTGAACTTCATGTCAGTTGAATATCATGTGTGCATGCATGCACGCCATGATGCATCAAATTGACGTGTTTAAATAACTAGTGAAGTGGACTGGAGTGACAGTGCATGTGTTCCTCTATAGACATGCACTGTCAGGTCGGGATGCATGCGTGATGCAACAAAACTACACGTAACATAAACGGTTCTGGTTATACCGGCTATTAATTAATTGATAATGTAACCTATATAGCTAGCTATAGTTGTTAAAAAATGTCCATCTCAACCTATACCGCGGGCCCGTGTAGTTCAGTGAACTAATTTGAGATTATAGGTTATTGCAACCGGTATATATATATTGCTGCTTCGTGCTTTGCTTTATATATGTATACCCTACATGTACGCGCGCGATTTAAGTCAGTGTCATATTTAGCGATCAGTAACACAGCAAAAAAACCGCATCAAATCAATTATTGATTTCATATAAAACCGGTTTTTAAAATCAATTGTTAAATCAACGCATGATTGGATAGTAAAAATCAAGTGCACTTGATTTTACTGTGAAATCAATTGTGAATCAATAATTGATTTGACGCGTTTTTTTGCTGTGGTAACGACAATGAATCACAAATTTGCGCAATTATTTTCACACGGACCGTCACATATGTTCGGTTTTAGCGAGCATTCAGCTTATCATGTCAGTGTGCAAACACATCGGACTAGGCAACACGTGAAAATTGTGTCAATGCGGTCCGGTTCTTGACGATCAGTGTTGACGTTGTGTGCAATTTGATGTGAAAAATCCATTTGATAAACAACATACGCTTAAATAATTCAGGTGTATCTTTGTGAATGAAATTACATACGTATTCAGCTCTCAGCTGCAACTAGGCCTTCAATAAGATTTATGTGTGGGGGATTTACAAAATATACTGATTGCAATGTGCAATTTCTTATACTTTGTGCTGCGCTCGACAGATCCATGGGGTCTACTTAAAAAGTCGGCGAAACTAATTTCTACATTATATTATATTAAAAATTCTATCCCATGGGATATTTTATATTTGCCAAAAAGTATCCCATGGGATAGATTTTTTCAGCTAAAATGTATCCTATAGGATAGATTTTGGCTGCCAAATATTATCCTACACTGCCAAAAAGTGTCCTAGCTATAGGGGATTTTGACTGTCAAATTTCATCATACCACGAAATAGTGTGTGTCCCCTCTCCGGTAAGGTTTGCCGGCCTACTTACAAAAGTAAGTTGTCACTCCAATCAGTGCACGTGGAGAAATGGACCATGAATGAATCCCCCTCCACCCACCCCGCCGCGATCATATGATGTATATATGATGCAGCGAACTCCATGCATGCTGCCATAAACACTGTTACCCAATGCATGCCAATGGTTACATGTAGCTCTGTTATGCAGTATTTGCACAAAAACTTTTATTACATCAAAGCATCAAGGACACTGGCAATATGCATGAGAACAACATCGTCAAATCAAACATGGAACCATGCATGGGGACTGAACTGGTTCAGGATGAGGCTCAGGTACGTGTAGCAGTAGCTATAGCTTTGAACTCGTCCTTTGGCACAGATCACATGTAGAAACCTGCACAAGAAAATAAAATATTGGGAAAAGATCATGTGTTCAACCATTCTCACTAATTTTGCGGATGGATAGAATTTTTCGTGACAATCCCAACCTCATATTGTCCACGGGCCTCCCCTGTTGTTTTGGTGCATAGATAGGATCGGCGGCTCTGCACGCACGCACGCTTCTGTGTGGACTATAACCGCTCGGTGAATATAGTATCACTATAAGATGGATGCCTACCCTCTGCAGATCACATGCAGTGGTCCACTATACATTGGGAGACGACCGTCGCTTACACCATTTAGTTATTGCCTAAGTCTCGAAACATGCAGGAAAGGAATATACTGTGTCGCATGCAAGGCTGCGACCATATACATGTATACCTTATTGACATTTTACCATGGATCATTAACATGGCTTCAAGGTTGTCTCTCGTATTCTGATTACTACACGAACTGCATGTGAACTGTTCATTCGTGTTCCGGCCAGCATAAGAACAACCCCACACTATGAATTTCCTAGCTAGTGGAACAACATTTTGTATAGGCTTCAATCCTGCTTCATATCAGTGCATTTTATCTGCATGAGAAAGTGACAGTCAGTTTCAGTGGCGCGCGCGCAGGGCAATCCTCGGATTGTGCTTTGCATGTATAACATAATTTATAAGCGTTGTAGTCGTTGTGTAAAGATTTCATGCACGCGAATCGCCAATGATGCATGCTGATAAAAATTAGATCGCTTTTCTTATATATAAAGATCGGCGTACTGTAATACGTTCTGCAACGAATGTACATATATTGTATACATCATGCAGTGACGAATCTTTCATACATTGGAGTGACTATATATATCCGACTACGAAAAGGCGCAGCGATCAATAGGTTCTAACCGGTATCGTTGCCGGTGGCACTAGATGCGCCAGTGATATAGCCATAATTTCAAATTTGGCCGGTTGCCAGCATGCGGACAAGTACCCCCCAAAACACGTCGTGGTATAAGACAAAATATATTATCAAGTTAAGCAAAAGTATGCATGCACTACGATATTCTGCTTAGTCGCTGTCATTCGCCGATAGAGTAAACTTTGAAAGGAAAAACCGATTTATTCATCGAACTAGATGTATACATCACGCTGTGAGGAGAAAAAAAATCCTTACCTTTGGATGCACCATGAGAAGACAGACTTGCATGTGCAGACTGAGCGGCATATCATGTTTAGTTATACTGCCTATATGTTACAGCTGTTTTGCTGTATCTGATTTGACATTGACCTTATGAACTTTCGGATGACATCCTGCAAGATATCATTCAGTGCATGTTGTTGGAGAAATGCATATAATGCCTCTAGATCTGTGGTCTGCATGTCCCTCCGCAAATGTTGTCCCTCCGGATATCGGCATTGTCCCTTCAGTCAAAGGACCGGCATAATCCGCTATAGCAGAAATTGTCCCCCTCTAGCGGATCGAAATTATCTAGCTCCCATCGGACTGATATTATAGCATATTACCTCATGCATTTACACGTGCGTGAAAAGGTAGTCTCGTACCCAGACCCATATTCTCACAGCTGCGCGGGTGGATTACATCACCGCTACGTGGTCTGGTAGAGTCCTGTACTCATTTCTGTCCAGCTTCCCCAGAATGTTGGGGAACCAATCAGATTTGAGGTATGCGGTAATTGCATACCTCTGTTATAATCGTGCGATCAATTAGCAATTACCGAAGCAAATGGAGTGAGCAATCGAATCCGCGTGCATACGTTTGGGGTATTCGAAGTTCAAAGAAGAGCAGCTAAGAAGCGTACTAGTACATGTTTTGAGTGGGCGCAATGCATTTGTCAGTTTTCCAACGGGCTACGGCGAGTCGTTATGTTACGCCGTTCTATACCGTTGGCTTTTGATGAACTAATATTGCACCAGAAGGTTCATCGCTTCAATTGTGCAGTTGGTGTGTGTTTAGTCTGCCTGAACCGTAGGAATACAAACTTCCAGCATCTAGGCACTCGAAGTGCCTCTTGATAAAAAAAGCCCAAGGGCAGTACTTCTTTTGCATCCTCATGGACATGACTGATCCAAGATCTTCCTGTGCTTATGTTTATTTTTGGACTGTATTCTATGTCCACAAACGCATGCACAATGATGTCAGCAGCTGCTTTGACCCTTATCTAAAAGATGTATAGGTCGTGTGTCTGGATGATAATCAAGAGTCTCCACTCCATATATGGCATCATTATACATTCCTCCCGACGTATTATATAATCAGTGGACAGAAATGAGTACAGGACTTTACCACACCCACTTTTCACGTAGCGGTGATGTAATCCATCCGCAGCTGTGAGAATATGGGTCTGGGTACGAGACTATGGAAAAGGTAAGATTTTATTTTTGGACTTGAATCACAATAAAAGAAAATCTAATTTTATATTACCTTCGTGAAAATGTACAATATCAGTCTGTAGTATGCCATCCTATAAGAGGGCCTATATTTCAATACTCCGGATAATGCCATGAATCTGTGCTCTGAATGTTTTTATACGCATCGTAATTGTGTTGGTAATTGCACTTCAAGCTTAGCATTTTGCTTTCTTGAACCAGAGGTATAAATGTGTGCATTAAATATAGAAAGCACAGTTCCTAATGCCCCTGCAAACGCCCATCCAATAATATAGTGTAAGGCAACATGCAATTGTTCAGTGCATGTGTTTGCTGCATGCACGTATTTATTACAGGGCTGCTTAACAGCATCCATAAATGGGGGATAAAATCCGCGAGCATAATTATTTCCCCAATCTTGGAATGTGATCGGGTGGCGGGGAGGGGGAGGTCGGGCTATACATGTATATGCTAGCGGATTCTGTCGGGGGACTATTAATCTATTATAGTGGGTAACGCTTTATGACACCTCCATCTAGCTCAATTTGATCGACGACACTCGAGCAGTACAAGAGTATGCGAGAAAATCAGTGTAAAACGTCAGTTCTGGAATTCCACTGTATATGAATATGTACATGCATATGCATACCATATTATACTATCAGTACGAATCGCTTAGGATCAGGTTTGAAGGATAAAAATTATATAATTCTAGAAATATATTCCCGTAGTATATTATATTTATCACCGCTTCCGTGAGAGTCGAGTGTATTTTTTGTCGAACCGACATTTTGGAAAATTAGTCGGAAAAGTTCTGTATGCTTTATAAAGCATATTTTCTGATAGGCCAACTCTCGATGAGTCATTTGGTATAAATTTTAGCTTTTTGGAATATATAACAACATACTTGTATCGGGTGAGACTTACGCACTTTCCCGTTTTTTGATGTTCGAGAGGTGATCGGTACACTTTTTTTCTATCGCTTTTCAAGAAAATCTGATGGCATTTTTGGATTCTTCTAGATACCAAATAGAGGCCTAGTGAATAGCATGTTCATAGCTAGCATAGTTTACGTACAAACTGCGCTGTTAGGTACATAAACTCGTTCCCAGACTCACACCTATTATTTTACGCAGTAAGTTATTGCAAGATAAACATTTTTCTCAGAAGCCAGCGTGCAACAAGTGCCATGCAGGAACAGACTGCATAAAGTGCTGCATGCGGCATCAACGTAAGCATGGTCAACCAAGCATGACAATTGCTTTATCTAATTCTGAACCATCACCAGATCGGTAAAATCCTGAATGTGTAGCTCGCGGGCATAACCCAGATAGACACCAGTGATGGAAACTCAGGCACACATTTTGAAGGTCAGACATGGCTGTGGCTTGCTTTCATATGACTGCACCTGGATGTAGCTTGCTGTCATATGACTGCAGATGACTGTAGCTTGCTGTCATATGACTGCACATACCTGTGGCTTGCTGTCATGTGACTACACATGGCTGTAGCTTGCTGTCATATGAATGCCGGCACATGACTGTAGCTTGCTGTCATATGACTACACATGGTTGTGCTTGCTGTCATATGACTGCAGATGACTGTAGCTTGCTGTCATATGACTGCACATACCTGTGGCCTGCTGTCCTGTGACTACACATGGCTGTAGCTTGCTGTCATATGACTGCCAGCACATGACTGTAGCTTGCTGTCATATGACTACACATGGTTGTGCTTGCTGTCATATGACTGCACATGGCTGTAGCTTGCTGTCATATGACTGCACATGCCTGTGGCTTGCTGTCATGTGACTACACATGGCTGTAGCTTGCTGTCATATGACTGCCGGCACATGACTGTAGCTTGCTGTCATATGACTGCCAGCACATGACTGTAGCTTGCTGTCATATGACTGCACATGGCTGTAGCTTGCTGTCATATGACTGCACATGGCTGTAGCTTGCTGTCATATGACTGCACATGCCTGTGGCTTGCTGTCATGTGACTACACATGGCTGTAGCTTGCTGTCATATGACTGCCGGCACATGACTGTAGCTTGCTGTCATATGACTGCACATGGCTGTAGCTTGCTGTCATATGACTGCACATGGTTGTGCTTGCTGTCATATGACTGCACATGGCTGTAGCTTGCTGTCATATGACTGCACATGACTGTGGCTTGCTGTCATATGACTGCACATGGCTGTGGCTTGCTGTCATATGACTGCACATGGTTGTGCTTGCTGTCATATGACTGCACATGGCTGTAGCTTGCTGTCATATGACTGCACATGGCTGTAGCTTGCTGTCATATGACTGCACATGGCTGTAGCTTGCTGTCATATGACTGCACATGACTGTGGCTTGCTGTCATATGACTGCACATGGCTGTGGCTTGCTGTCATATGACTGCACATGCCTGTGGCTTGCTGTCATATGACTACACATGGCTGTGGCTTGCTGTCATATGACTACACATGGCCAAGCACATGGCCATGGCTTGCTGTTTTGCCAGTAATATTCAGAGTCATTTGACAGCAAGCCATATATTTGCCTGGCTGAGCTGCAGTTGCAGAAAGCTATCAGAGTGAGTAAAGTTCCACTGCCAGGAGTGTGTCGCATTGGCATGCAGGATATCTGCATGAGGCTAAAGCATCAAAGGGATGAAGGGAGCTCTGGAAGGCAAAAGAAGGCAAGGGTAAGTTTTGAGCATTTGGATATGGATAAGGATATATCTATCTCCAAGTGGAACTGGAGGTATATCTCTGCAGCCACCACTACATCAAAAAGACGGGAAATAAGCCAGAGCGAGTAACAGACAGAGCACATGCAAGCAGCTTCTGTTTAGCAGCAGTGATGACATATATGTTCTGATGTGTAGTATGAACGCTACTATATATGACTGTATGCAAATGGAAAATAGCGCACGCGTAGACTTATATATCAGCCAAAGTTCGACACTACGCAGCACACTCGGAATAATACATCGGTCTGGGAACGCGGCCACAAAGATCGACATAACAAAAAGTGCTCGTTTCAACGCTCGCATACAGTTAGATGGTCTAAATGCGTACAAAACCGACGCATCTTACAAAGGTAAGTATATTTGGACTGTTTTCGATGTTAGAAAAGGCCGTTTGACTAAAAACAAATGCAGGTTACAACGAGAAGTACATAGGACGCTAGAAATAGCGCAAACCCTCATGCAGAGAGTTGCACTACTATGTTCAAATGCTTTTGTGGCTAAAAAAGGTCGTCCGACTAATTTTCTAAAACTTGAGTTCGACAAAATAGCCCAAAAAAACATTCGATTCCCACGGAACCGGTGTTATATATCCGGACGGATATAATGTCCCTGTATAAATTATAAATGTACTGTTCCGTATAGAGCGGTGAACAACGGCAAGCGAATACATGTACATACATACATGCATCATTATGTATGATATTTATGGTTCGCGTTTTTTATTTATTTATTTAAATATATCTACATGTACATGAAATACACATTGTTTAATTCAGTGAAATCGACAACTATCGCGTGCCGAAAAATCTGATGCGTATACATGCATGTAGCACATGCATGATATCAGCATAGAAAAACGAATAATTAAAATAACGCGCTTATAGAAGTAAAACGTAAAACAATTTGAAATGAACTGAAATTATAGTTACACTGAGCTTGCAATTACATGAGTACTACATGCTTCCATTCTATTTACGCCGGTTGGCCATTACGGGTAAGCCGGGTATTTCGCCTTGCAGATGGGGACAGCATATTCCCAAACGGCGCGCCACTGCTTTTGCACACATCGGTTCCACGATGAACCTACCAGCACGTATCCGTACTCGCAGGAGTAGTGTATGATGGTGCCTATCTTGTACTGTTCATAGCTCTCCTCCTTTATCTCTCCATTCTGAGGCGCAACAGGCTTGGGGCAGTAGATTGGACGATGGTGGTAGCCTTTGCCGTGGGCTTCACCCTTCTCGGTAGCATGGGGATAGACTTCCTTCTCGGTAGGACGGGGATACACTTCCTTCTCGATAGAATGGCGATACACTTCCTTCTCGGTAGGACGGGGATACACTTCTTCCTCGGTAGGACGGGGATACACTTCCTTCTCGGTAGGACGGCGATACACTTCCTCCTCGATAGGACGGCGATACACTTCCTTCTCGGTAGGACGGCGATACACTTCCTTCTCGGTAGGACGGGGATACACTTCCTTCTCGGTAGGACGGCGATACACTTCCTCCTCGGTAGGACGGCGATACACTTCCTTCTCGGTAGGACGGCGATACACTTCTTCCTCGGTAGGACGGCGATACACTTCCTTCTCGGTAGGACGGCGATACACTTCGTCCTCGGTAGGACGGGGATACACTTCCTTCTCGGTAGGACGGGGATACACTTCCTTCTCGGTAGGACGGGGATAAACTTCGTTAGCTGCCGCAACGAACAGAATGGCTGCGAAGACAAGAAATAGCTTCATTGCTAAATCAGTAAATGTGTTTGCTTTCCGTTTAGGGATGGTGGTGCACCAAAGCTACATGTTTATATAGCACGAAATGCTTATGCTTGGTGTCTAAAGATAAACAAGTAGATTTAGACTTCCATATACTTTTATCAAGCAAGCCGCTAATTCGAGTGCATGTGTTTTGCCAAACCATATAACCTATTGCTGTCTTTAGTTGCTGACACTGCATGAAACTATAACTCAAGGTGGGCGGTCTTATGTGTGCACGCCATGATGACTCAAATTGACTTGTTTAAATAACTGTAGTTCCCCTAGACATGCTCTGTCAGGTCAGGCCGGGATGCATACATGATGCAGCACACTACAGGTGGTGTGGTTAACTTATTAATTGTGGTTATAAATTAATTGCGACATAACAGCTATAGGTTGTTAAAATGTCCATGCTCAATCTAATTGTTTGATGCTCAACATACCATGTGCAGTTGCATGAAATAATTACATTTGTACGTCTTTGTACCCCTGGTCTACATGTATATTCATTTGTCGTGCCTTAACATGCATGTACGCGCGCAATTCGTCGTCATATCATATTATAGTGATCACTAAATCGCAAATTTGCGCAATCATTTTCACACGGGAATTGGTTGAGCATAATTAATGGTGCATACCGGTGTGGGAGGGTGGATTGTCCCCCCGTGCAGAATGTCCTCCCCCCCCCCCCCACACACACATAGACACACAGGGCGCAATGTCCTATACCTATACTGTCACGCAAAAATTGTACCGTGCGAAAATTGTACGGGCGGTACAATTTTGGTTGCGAAAAGTGTACCAGCCTTGCCAAAAGTGTAACGGGTAGCGTTAGCTTTAACCAGCTAGAAGTAAGTTGTCGGTTAGATCTGGCGAAGGGATATTTGATGTCCTGGCTGAATTGCGTATATCTATACAGGCGCGTAGCAGGACAAGGTTGAAAAACTGGGGGGGGAGGGGGGGGGGGGGGGGGGGGGGCTGAATGGATGGGAGAGTGCAAAGGGGGCGGATCCCCCTCTTGCAACAGCTAGGGGGTATGGGGGAGCGCTGTAAGCTCCCCCACCGGAGCCCCAATATCCCAGGATAATGATTTTTTTTTTTAATCCTCACGTATGTACTACATACATGTACATGTATATATAGGCTCTGGACGGTGTGCTTCGTGTACAGAGCGAGTCAGTACTACAACCCTTGTACAGGATGCATGGTTTTTAAGCTATATTTATAGCCGGGATGGGTTATACTCTGGGTACTCGACTGATCGGTTGTACTATCAACAAATGTTCACCACATGTATGTGTGTGAGTATTGGTTTCAATGAGAGCTTTGACGACGGAAAGGATAAGAGCTGAGAATTCGTTAAGGAATTTTAATTCAGTATTGGTTTCAATGAGCATTAATTTCAAGCGGCGGAACGACATGCATGCAGCTTTGGCGACGGATAGGAACTATTGAGTATAGGCGTCAAAGCGATCCCGTCATTCCCGTGTACTGCTGTTGTGCGATATACGGCATCCGTATTTGAAAATACCACCCTTTTATACACTGCAAGTCAATATTAATATATTGCATTAAAGTTTCCAGCCTTGTCAATCCTGAAATAAAATGTTATGAGGGGGGACATTTTACCCTGGAGGGGGACAGTTTGCCCCAGTGTAGATTGTCCGGGGGGACATTGTACACTAATCTTAGTCTAGTGCAAAACGTCCGGGGGGACAAATTTAAGGAGGGACATTGTACACTATACGTCACCGGCACATATTTAGCGAGCATTCATGCACTTTATCATGCGCATGTGCAAACGCATCGGGCTTTGCCGTTCTGAGCTGAGGCAACTTAGTATATATTGTCCCCCCGGACAATACAGCCTAGGGTATAATGTCCCCCGGACGATATAGCCTAGGCTATATTGTCCCCCACGGACAATATACCCTAGCATATAATGTCCCCCCCCCCCCCCCCCCCCCCTTTCTGGTGAAACTGTCCCCCACCCGGACACGGACACTATAACCTATGTTATATTGGCCCCTTCTGAGCATCAGTTATATAAACACCCGCCTAACATGCGTAAAAATGTAGCAATGCAAACACATCACAGTCATTGGAACCTTTTTGCTTTTGAACACGCATAAACCTCAGAATTAGTGGAATACAGACCAGTGAATCAGTGATGTTTTTTGTTCCTTCGCTCCGGCGGGAAGGTCCTTAACCGTCCCTTCCACTCATGCTGTCATAAATATTTACTATACTCCAGGCTCACATAGAACAAGTTAACGAATGATTGTCGTTCCACTCGAAAGGTTAACACTATAGTGCGGTGACTTGCAGACCATGGACTAATGGATAGACAAGCTTGTAATTGTGTCCAGTATTATACTGATATGCTATCTGTAATGCATGCATTTGCAACCAACCAGTGCTTCATAATCATACCTTAATAAGTTCAGGTATGGTAACCAGTGTATGAGATAAAGGGACCACATACGTGTATTGTCTTTTGAATCATCTGCAAAATATAGGGAAACAAATTAATTTATGTCGTTCATGCATGTATATCATCAATCATATCTTCCCTAATAAATCTCGAGGTAACCTTCTCCAGAGTTTTGTACCTCCCCAAATGCAAACATAATTATCAGAAGTTTGATAGTAAAACAGGATCTGTTATCAACTGACTGTACTTTGTGTTCAAATACATTTACAGTGTACAGTTTCTAATGGATCTTTTCTAGAATAGCCACCATTCTATAGTGACTGTTCCAAAATCTACTAAACATCTATCACCGCGATGCTTACCTTGTGATGACGCGATGACGCTCTTCTTCTGTTGTTATTACTCTCTTCCATCGCCGTTCTTCCGCCGAAACCGAAGAGGCATAATAGTAAAGGACACCAGATTTGACTCGAAAGTTAAGCTTCGCTTTTCTTCTGAATTATCGCTTTTGGTCCAGTTGGATAACTACCATTACCATGTAAGAGTACAACCAGCTAGGCTATAATGACCACCTCCCACCCTTCTCCTATATTTTGGCACCCCACCCTCCTTGTTGTGCTACTGGGGGGGGGGGGGGGGGGGGGGGGACACTATACCCTAGGTTATAGTGTCCGTGGAGGGGGACAGTATATCCGGGGGGGGGGGGGGGGGGGGGGACAATATATCCTAGGGTATATTGTCCGGGGGACAATATAACCTAGGGTACATGTATATTGTCCGGGGAGACACTTTTTCCAGGGGGACATTATATCCTCCGACACCGCTTTATTCAATTGAACTAGATATACATCACACGCTGTGAGGAGAAAAAAAAATCCTTACTTCACCACGGTAAGACCGGTGTGTGTGTGTGTGGGGGGGGGGGGGGGGGGGGCAACCCCCCCCTCCCCCGTGCGGAATGTCCCCCCGGACATTCCGCACTAGTGCACAATGCCTAAACTGGGAGCGGTGTGCTAGCCTAAGGTCAAAATGACAACTCTCTGATGGGACCACATTCCGATTTTTGTTGCGTGAATGCTGTTAGAATGGACTACAGGCTGCATGGATTGGTGTCACTACTGTGTATGCTGTTTATTGATGGTGCAACTGTCTGGCCTCATTGAGTACATCCAGATGACTAGCACGCATGGCAAAATGTATCCATTATTTTCAAATGTTTGGCAACAACAACAGTGTCTTGTCTATACGTATATTGTAAATCTCTGTTGGCATATATTTGGTAGACCTATACATGCTAGGTGTGTTGGCAGTACAAACAACTGCTATTTTGCATAAGATTGGCTTCCATCAAGCAAGGTAGGTAAAAAAAAAAAAAAGCGTAGCACCATGAATTCATCACTGCAATCTGGCACTACCCTTTGTATGAAACCCCATTAACATTGAAACTGCTAGAGGTGAGGTAGCAGCATGTGATAGTTGTTATACACATTTCACCTATCCACCCACTTTCCATGGATATACCTGTATACATCACACCGTGAATCCGTGTTGTTTAAAATAGCTCTTTTGATTCTTCAACATATTGTTTAGCTGTACATTCAATTAAGAAACTCTTGGTGGGCTCAGGAACATAACCTCATGCTGAATAAGAAGATTAAGCCATGAGTGAATGTGGGACAGCTTCCCAGCACAGCCGGGCCGAGTCGCCAGCATACCATTCAGTGCTGTACTTTTCATTGCATCCGATAGGCGCACCATCAGTAGTGGCATATATCAACATTGAATCACCTTGTATAATTCCTTCTCTATTATAAAGGAATTCTTCACAACCCCCTAAAATCGATAGTGGGAGGTCTTTTAAAAATCGCACAATCGACTCGAAATGTATAAGAGTTACAGTGATACGAACACGTTTAAGGCTTAGAAAACTCAAGGCATCAGGATCTGGTATACACATGTACATAACACACATGTATAAATAACAATTCACAATTCCAGCCAACGATGGACTAAATTCCAATGCAAGGTGCTGAAAGAGATGTTAGTTAATCACAGAGTGGCCCAAACTTTCTTGCCGCTGCGCGCGCGCATGCGCAATTAATAAGGACACCATTTTATTTCTCTTGTTTCAAAGAAAAATTAAAGTATAAATTATTATCGATTTTACACTGGCCTGGGTTGTTTTTAAGCACACTCCTGGTAGTTCGTCTCCGTATATATGGAGAGTACTATAGTGTAGTAGTCTGTGTATATATATCCAGTAGATTTGTGCCTTGAAGTTCGCATTGCAAAAAAAATTCTCCAAATGTTCATCACAATCAATTTTAACAAAAAAACATTATGTCTTGATTCATACATTTTAATCTGCAGTTGAAGCCATCATATTTGGGTTAAGCAATGAAGTAATGGTAATGCCACATGAGGTTATGTCACTTGATAAATATACTTACATACATGTAATCGAAATTCATGAATTGGAGTCCATAGTCCGCTGTTTAGTTGACTGTGAGTAGTTTGGTGCACACAAGATTCACACAAATCTGCCGGGTAGTTGGGTCATATCATAGTATGGCCTTGATAAAAAAATGACTGGTTTGGCATGTTTTGTCCTATGAGTGTACAATGGTGTAGGAAACAAATGCATGGTACCTTCTAAATCACATGAAAGACATAGACTATGCAGACTATGCATACAGTGTGCAACAATTAACTTTATCAGTTGGCAGGAATAAATCAATCAGTCAATAACAATCAGCACCATTTGAATATTCAAGCATAAAAAGTGTAAGCAATGGAAAGTACTACAAATAATATTGTAACTAAGGTGCCGACATCTGAGCCTTTGTGGGTCTCATTCAGTCTATCAAGGATGGCATCATCCGTCCTACCATACCCATGGAGTCCATCTTCCTTCTGAGTGGGTTTATCGTCAAGGGATGGTGGGTCTTCACCCCCCTTACAATCATTGATATCGACGTTTGTTGCGTGTGGGAGCAAAGGTGATCCCTCTTGGCAGCACATATGGAAGCTGGTGATCCATCCAGTAATCGTCAGTCTTCAAAAACCAGCCACTGCATATATCAGGAAGAGTACAAAGAAATATCCACTGTAGACAATAAACTGCATAGAATGGGGATAAAAAAAAAGTTATATTCCTGATGAAGTTTCTCTAAGCCTGCATTTGTGGCTGAACATAGGTGCATCTATTGTAAATATGACTGACCACAGCCAACAAAAGTTTATCATATTTGTGCAAGTATTGGCCATATGTATGCTGCAAATTTGAAAAGTGAACACATTTCAAGAAATTAATAAAATTGAAGTTTATGCAAAATTATAAAAGCAATAATTTTAAAAGAACTGGCCTTTTTTTAACATCCACACTATGGCACATTTTTTTTTTGAGAATTCTTACACTTCTTTCTACATCTGTAAATTTCCATTAAATAAAAGACATATTTTGTATCAAAATGTTTATGAACCTATTGGATCTCCTGGTAAGAAGAGTGTCCTGTCACTATTGATTCTGACCAATGATTTGTATACAGATCAGCAAAGTGAGTGTGCATGATTGATGACAATGACTTCAACACCAGCATTGTATAATACATGCACATAGCCTCCTATTTCAACAATAAATTACTTATGACAATACCTGTGTTGGAATATCTAGATTCAGTCCTCTTGAATCAGACACTGCTAATGTCAGAAATGTTTGAAGCAAAAGACTCATAAAAGTGTTGAATCCGTATATCATAGCATATCATTGCATATGCAATCTGAGTACTGAAGGACATATGGGTGAAAACGTGAATTTAGTACATAGTAATATAAATAATTAAGGCTTGGCAAGCTATAAGTGATGACAATGACTACAGAACCAACTTGATATGAATCAAAAACTGTACAGGAAAATCTCTCTTTTTGCTTGCTTTATAGGAAGTGTTAAGTGGGCATCAAAACTTTAACATGTGTCATCACATATACCTTGCATTATGTTTTATTTTTAAAAATATGCCGGCGCTTATGTAATAATTACAATTACAATAGATATGACACAAAAAAAGCACAATCTGATTACCATCGCACTCGATAATATACATGCACACCCGATTATGAATGTTGCTTAATTGGGCTCAGCAGACCAGATGAATGATTATGCCATATGAGAATAATCAGTACTTTGAATATCTAAGATTCATGCACTGAGAGGGTGAGAAGCAGTCCGGAGTTTGCTATCATAGCAAGGCACCTCTTAGGTAACCGAATTATTATTAATTAGCCATGCACCCTGCTCTCTCCATGCCAACAAAAAACAAACTTTGCCAGCAAGGGGAAGGGTTTAAGTATAACGTTAGCCGAATAGGAAGGTCGAAATACAGTCAAGACTTACGTTGCGATAGTCACTAGGAAGTAATACGTCATCGTGAAGATGATGTAACATATGTAAGCCACCCAGAGCTGCTCCGTGAAGGTGGAGAGTAGAAGACATCCGCTCTCAACGAGGGAAAGTGCCGCAATCGTCACCTCCCTCCAGATGGACCAGTTAACCTTCAGGAAGGAAATGCTTAGCGCTCCCATGGACTCGATGAAGACTGCTGCGGCATCTACTAATCCATTGATCCACATTGTCTTTTGAATCATCTGCAAAATATATAGGAGACTAAATTAATCTGTGACATTCATGCTATCATATATACTCTTGCTTGGCAATCAGTGTCATTTGAATAACACGAAAACCATTACCTGGATGGGCGATGAGATTATTGCCTGCAGCTAAAGACTGTTAAGCATTTCTTCGCTTGAAACTCTCTCTCTTTGCAGCTAGGGTTTAAAGTTAACAGTATAAACTTAACTATAACTATCGCGTGCTGAAAAATTAGACATGCATGTGTAGTGTAGTGTAGTACCGTAGTGCATGATATCAGCATAGAAAAACGATAACTAATAGGGTGCTCCCGCTAATTAAGACGAATTTTGAACTTTGTTTATATGTATCCGCACGGGCTTGCATGATACCTTTTTTTTTCCTTCTATCCAGGAATGACCCCCCCCCCCCCCCCCCCCCCCCCCCCCCCCGTATCACTTCCCTTTGAGTTTCTGTGAGTAGCTACAAAAGAGAGAATTATTTTCACAGGAAAAAAAAATAAAAGTTTTGCCGAGCGGGGTCTAGTCCGCTTATTATGACGAACGCGCGAATAATTCATCAGCGGTTACAAGCAGCTTTGACAGGTTAAGTCTATGGCTTCATCTGTAGCATCAAGAGGTCATGATCATGCAGCTGGGAAACCGTTGGATCTCCGTGGGAGATCGTTCCTTTAACCACGTATCTGTCTTTCAGTTGTAACTTCAGTGTATCGTCTCAATGGTGTTTCAGGTATACCGTTGTCGTAGGCATGGTTGTACCCCTCGCAAAATGTCCCCCCCGGACATTCATGCCTAGGCACCGCTGTCCCCCGGACACTCGTTCCTAGGCACCATTACCATTGTCCCCCGGACAATTATGCCTATAGGCATATATGTCTGCAAAGAGACATTTATGCCTAGGCATTATAAATGTCCTATCCTAGGCACCAGTGTCCCCCCCCCCCATCATGTATGTAAATCAATTGAATTAAGGTGTTTGTGCTTTTGTGCCAAAGGTATAGTCACAGTTACACATACAGGTACAGGTATAGCTGGTAAACCACAGTCGAGCTACATGTATGGTGACTGTGAGGGGTGGGGCATCAGTGGCCTGTGTATTGGCAGTGTGGCCCTTGTACTCCGGTATGACCTGTGTACCATGGCTGACCAATTGGGGGGACACTGGTGCCTAGGATAGAATGTACTACACATACATAAGTATAATAGAATGAAATCGGATCGATATACATATAATTTACACGTTTTATGCGTGCATGTATTTGCAAACATCATGTATGCCATGATGTATCATAATGCATGCGTGTATGTGGGTGTCTGCGTGCCCGCTCGTCCTTGCATGATATGCATGTGAAAGATTTGATCTGTAAAATCGGATTCATTCGGTACAAGTGTACGTATAGACTACTAATTGCTTATTTGGGTAGTTACGTTATGTGCTGAGCGGCTAAGTATAGTTATTACTGAAGGCTGTCATGCTCATTTCAATGAAAGGCATCCTTGTGTAAATGTTTACAAATGTAAAGACGTATGAAAATTCATGTGCAAGTATGTCCGCGTGTGGTCATAAAAAACATGCTTCATGCGCATGTGTCAGACAGGTATTTGATGCATGCAGTGCAGAGCCATTTATCACTATCCATCCAAACTCATGCATCTGGGATGCTCTTGCAGGTTTGGTGAAATCGTTGATTGCATGGCTTCAGTCTTTCTTGAGTGCTTTTCCATGCAGTTGAAGGATTCAGTAGCTTGTAAACATGCACCTTTGCCAACTGACTCTTGAACTTTGTACGATTTTTCTACTATACTCCACTTTGCTTGGAAGTAAGTCAGCACGTATATGTGTAATATCAAAGTTACAGCCATTCATCTATTCATTGTGATCGCATGCATACAGTATCTATACAACGATCAGGAGCGTACATGTATCCATAGAGGTTTCCGTGTTGCCTGAACCCCCCCCCCCCCATGCAATAGAATAATATTTACTAAACTTAACTGTTACTAACCTTCCCCCCTTCCCCCATTTGTATTAATTTTGGCCTACCCTCCCCCTCCCCGCTCGAATTTGGCCTATCGCAAGGGTGATCCCTCCCCTCCCCTCCCCTCCTCCCCCCGCTCGTATTCGATTGACGTACAATGTTGGAAACCCTCACTTTGAAATTCTGGATACGCGCCAGGCCTGACGATTTATCTTCTAGTCTGGTGAAAGCTATCATTATTCTTTCCTGCTCTTCTTTCGATTTGTCCACTAGTGTCGATCGCCACTCATATCTTGGAACAATTTTTAGCGTGAATAAAGAGCGCCATTGACAACCTTGTAATTTCCACGCGCTTTTCGTCTAAAAGAACGTTTCTGAGCTTTTGAAAATCCTACTGGATACCTTCCTTTTAACAAGAACTGAGTTAAAAACGCTTTCGTCGCTATTCTAAAAGGAAACCTCCACGTAGGCGTACGCGTGCGCACATGAGTTTATACACGTACATGTACGAGGATTCGAAGGCTAAGGGTTTGGTTGAACTTTTATTGCAATCGTGAAAACGTGGAGGGGTAATTAGATTCCAATAGCATTCCACACTACAGAGAGGAGCCTGGTGCTTGATCGTGCGTGCGCGGTTAAGGTTATGATATATGCACACGTGTCTAAATCGAAGGTAAAGCCATTTCAATATGGAAGGACTCATTACGAAGTACGTCTAAAATCTGTCGTGAATCGCTTTCCAGCCCATGGCGTTCACCACTCTGAGACTATCATTGCGGTGGTAGCCTTTTCTCTCTGTAGCTTAAGCAAAGACAACCTTTGCGACAGAGTTTAGGCTATATCAGCCTATATGACCCTGGCTAATTCACTGTATCGCATTGCGAATCAATGCTGGATTTCGCTTTAACCTACGGCCTTAGCTGCGATGCCAATTTTGTGATACAAGCATGTGATTGCAGACTGTCAATCTGGAACTACATGCGTGTGCCACAGAAAATGAATGATGGTATTGTACGGATTCTGCTGTGGTCGATTGTGAAATCCGTCTCAACCGGGGCGTACATTTTGGTATACAGCTACCTGGATTTTCGCGCATCCAGGTTCACTGAAAGTGACAAGAACAGAACCCACACACTTGGACATGCATATTACGACTGAAGCTTTGATGTAAACGTATAGTTTGCTCTAAAAATTTACGCAAACATAAAATTCGATCGTAACGAATTGAGCGGTAATAGTGACCTTTCGAGTACCGCCATTGAGCTCCAGAACGATCAGCATCGCAGGTTTATGATATTAATCGAGTCGCAGACACACTATAGAGGACTATTCCGCCATGCATTTTTGGAAACGATGTGTATAGTTTTTGCAATACGTGAGCGAACGTGACGGTTTTTAGAAAACATTTCTCCAGGTGGGTGCGACATATCGTCTCGTAACTTCCCAACGGAAGGTCCAATCGAAGCCACTTTTCTCAGTTTCCATACATTGCATGGGAAGACATGTGTATACAACAAAAAAATTATTATTTTATACGCATCCTTTATTATATTTAAAAAAAAAATTTCTTCTTTTTTAATACCCGTATCGTCATTAGACCCGGGAGCACTCTATATACATGTATAACGTGTTGCAGAGAAAAAAAATTAATAGAGCTTGCACTACATGCATTAATCTGGTTGTCCATTACACATAAGTCGGGTATTCCGCCTTGCAGATGGGGACAGCATATTCCCAAACGGCGCGCCACTGCTTTTGCACACATCGGTTCCACGGTGAACCTACCAGCACATATCCGTACTCGCAGGAGTAGTGTATGATGCTGCCTATCTTGTACTGTTCATAGCTCTCCTCTATCTCTCCATACTGAGGCGCAACAGGCTTGGGGCAGTAGATTGGACGATGGGGGTAGCCTTTGTCGTGGTCTTCACCCTTCTCGGTAGGATGGGGATAGACTTCTGTTCCCTTCTCGGTAGGACGGGGATACGCTTCCTTATCGGTAGGACGGGGATACGCTTCCTTATCGGTAGGACGGGGATACACTTCCTTCACGGTAGGACGGGGATACACTTCCTTCTCGGAAGGACGGGGATACACTTCCTTCTCGGTAGGATGGGGATACACTTCCTTCTCGGTAGGATGGGAATAACCCTTCTTGGTAGGACGGGGATACACTTCCTTCTCGGTAGGACGGGGATACACTTCCTTCTCGGTAGGACGGGGATACACTTCCTTCTCGGAATAGACTTCTGCTCCCTTCTCGGTAGGACGGGGATACACTTCCTTCTCGGTAGGATGGGAATACCCTTTCTTGGTAGGACGAGGATACACTTCCTTCTCGGTAGGACGGGGATACACTTCCTTTTCGGTAGGATGGGAATAGACTTCTGCTCCCTTCTCGTTAGGACGGGGATACACGTCTATCTCGGAATACCCCTTCTTGGTAGGACGGGGATACACTTCCTTCTCGGTAGGACGGGGATACACTTCCTTCTCGGTAGGACGGGGATACACTTCCTTCGCGGAAGGATGGGAATAGACTTCTGCTCCCTTCTCGTTAGGACGGGGATACACTTCTATCTCGGAATACCCCTTCTTGGTAGGACGGGGATACACTTCCTTCTTGGTAGGACGGGGATACACTTCCTTCTCGGTAGGACGGGGATACACTTCCTTCACGGTAGGACGGTGATACACTTCCTTCTCGGTAGGACGGGGATACACTTCCTTCTCGGTAGGATGGGGATACACTTCCTTCTCGGTAGGATGGGAATAACCCTTCTTGGTAGGACGGGGATACACTTCCTTCTCGGTAGGACGGGGATACACTTCCTTCTCGGTAGGACGGGGATACACTTCCTTCTCGGTAGGATGGGAATACCCTTTCTTGGTAGGACGAGGATACACTTCCTTCTCGGTAGGACGGGGATACATTTCCTTTTCGGTAGGATGGGAATAGACTTCTGCTCCCTTCTCGTTAGGACGGGGATACACGTCTATCTCGGAATACCCCTTCTTGGTAGGACGGGGATACACTTCCTTCTCGGTAGGATGGGAATAACCCTTCTGGGTAGGACGGGGATACGCTTCCTTCTCGGTAGGATGGGAATACCCCTTCTTGGTAGGACGGGGATACACTTCCTTCTCGGTAGGACGGGGATACACTTCCTTTTCGGTAGGATGGGAATAGACTTCTGCTCCCTTCTCGGTAGGACGGGGATACACTTCCTTCTCGGTAGAATGGGAATACCCCTTCTTGGTAGGACGGGGATAAACTTCATTCTCGGTAGGACGGGGATACACTTCCTTCTCGGTAGGATGGGAATAGACTTCTGCTCCCTTCTCGGTAGGACGGGGATACACTTCCTTCTCGGTAGGATGGCAATAGACTTCTGCTCCCTTCTCGTTAGGACGGGGATACACTTCTGTCTCGGAATACCCCTTCTTGGTAGGACGGGGATACACTGCCTTCTCGGTAGGACGGGGATACACTTCCTTCTCGGTAGGACGGGGATACACTTCCTTCTCGGTAGGATGGGAATAGACTTCTGCTCCCTTCTCGTTAGGACGGGGATACACTTCTATCTCGGAATACCCCTTCTTGGTAGGACGGGGATACACTTCCTTCTCGGTAGGACGGGGATACGCTTCCTTCTCGGTAGGACGGGGATACACTTCCTTCTCGGTAGGATGGTGATACACTCCCTTCTCCGTAGGATGGGAATAGACTTCTGCTTCCTTATCGGTAGGACGGGGATACACTTCCTCCTCGGTAGGATGGGAATAGACTTCTGCTCCCTTCTCGTTAGGACGGGGATACACTTCTATCTCGGAATACCCCTTCTTGGTAGGACGGGGATACACTTCCTTCTCGGTAGGATGGGAATACCCCTTCTTGGTAGGACGGGGATACACTTCCTTCCCGGTAGGACGGGGATACACTTCCTTCTCGGTAGGATGGTGATACACTCCCTTCTCGGTAGGATGGGAATATAGACTTCTGCTCCCTTCTCGTTAGGACGGGGATACACTTCCTTCTCGATAGGATGGGAATAGACTTCTGCTCCCTTCTCGTTAGGACGGGGATACACTTCCTTCTCGGTAGGATGGGAATAGATTTCTGCTCCCTTCTCGTTAGGACGGGGATACACTTCTATCTCGGAATACCCCTTCTTGGTAGGACGGGGATACACTTCCTTCTCGGTAGGATGGGAATACCCCTTCTTGGTAGGACGGGGATACACTTCATTCTCGGTAGGACGGGGATACACTTCCTTCTCGGTAGGATGGGAATAGACTTCTGCTCCCTTCTCGTTAGGACGGGGATACACTTCTATCTCGGAATACCCCTTCTTGGTAGGACGGGGATACACTTCCTTCTCGGTAGGACGGGGATACACTTCCTTCTCGGTAGGATGGTGATACACTCCCTTCTCGGTAGGATGGGAATAGACTTCTGCTCCCTTCTCGTTAGGACGGGGATACACTTCCTTCTCGATAGGATGGGAATAGACTTCTGCTCCCTTCTCGTTAGGACGGGGATACACTTCCTTCTCGATAGGATGGGAATAGATATCTGCTCCCTTATCGGTAGGACGGGGATACACTTCCTTCTCGGTAGGATGGGAATAGATTTCTGCTCCCTTCTCGTTAGGACGGGGATACACTTCTATTTCGGAATACCCCTTCTTGGTAGGACGGGGATACACTTCCTTCTCGGTAGGATGGGAATACCCCTTCTTGGTAGGACGGGGATACACTTCATTCTCGGTAGGACGGGGATACACTTCCTTCTCGGTAGGATGGGAATAGACTTCTGCTCCCTTCTCGTTAGGACGGGGATACACTTCTATCTCGGAATACCCCTTCATGGTAGGACGGGGATACACTTCCTTCTCGGTAGGACGGGGATACACTTCCTTCTCGGTAGGATGGTGATACACTCCCTTCTCGGTAGGATGGGAATAGACTTCTGCTCCCTTCTCGTTAGGACGGGGATACACTTCCTTCTCGATAGGATGGGAATAGACTTCTGCTCCCTTCTCGTTAGGACGGGGATACACTTCCTTCTCGATAGGATGGGAATAGATATCTGCTCCCTTATCGGTAGGACGGGGATACACTTCCTTCTCGGTAGGATGGGAATAGATTTCTGCTCCCTTCTCGTTAGGACGGGGATACACTTCTATTTCGGAATACCCCTTCTTGGTATAGGACGGGGATACACTTCCTTCTCGGTAGGATGGGAATACCCCTTCTTGGTAGGACGGGGATACACTTCCTTCTCGGTAGGATGGGAATACCCCTTCTTGGTAGGACGGGGATACACTTCCTTCTCGTTTGGACGGGGATACACTTCCTTTTCGGTAGGATTGGAATAGACTTCTGCTCCCTTCTCGGTAGGATGGGGATACACTTCCTTCTCGGTAGAATGGGAATACCCCTTCTTGGTAGAACGGGGATACACTTCATTCTCGGTAGGACGGGGATACACTTCCTTCTCGGTAGGATGGGAATAGACTTCTGCTCCCTTCTCGGTAGGACGGGGATACACTTCCTTCTCGGTAGGATGGCAATAGACTTCTGCTCCCTTCTCGGTAGGACGGGGATACACTTCCTTCTCGGTAGAATGGGAATACACTACCTTCTTGGTTGGATGGGAATACACTTCATTCTCATTAGGACTGGGATAAGCTTCGTTAGCTGCGGCAACGAACAGTATGGCTGCGAATTCAAGAAGTAACTTCATTGCTAAATCAGTAAATGTGTTTGCATTATGTATAGTGATGGTGGTGTATGCATCAAATCTACGTGTTTATATAGCACGAAATGCTTATGCTAGCTTGGTGTCGTTTGGGCTACAAAATGATAGAGATAAACAAGTAGATTTAGACTTCCATAGTTTCATCATGCAAGCCGCTAATTCGCGTGTGCATGTTTGCCAAACAGTATAACCTACACAGCCAAAAGTATCATAATGCATCAGCAGTGATGGACAAACATTACTCAATGACATCATCGCTGCTACGTTATGTTTTGTCCCATCACTGCTAGCATTGTGATACATTTAGGCTGTGTATTAGTTGCTGAAACTGATGAACTATAACTCTAGATGGTGGGCACGTCATTTGGAAGATGGGCGGTCTTAAACAATATCATATGTGCGCGCCATGCATGTTGACTCAAATATTGTATAAATTACTATATAGATCCCCTAGACATAAATTCTACTTACAAGGAATAAATATTCATTGCATAGCGGCAAACCAGTCGTGCTCTGTCAACACCATGCTGTGGATAGGAATTAATGGACTCCTATGGGTGTAATACTTCACAAGAATGGTTGTCATTAATGGTGATGCCAGCCGTCATCCATGCAGTCCATGGGCTGGGCCTCCCCTAGCTGCATAGATATAGGACGGCTCTGTTTGGATTATATACAGGTCACTGAATAGTGTGACTACCCTCTGCAGAGGATCACTGGCTGGATCACATGCAGTGGTTCTCTAGCTTGGATCTCACAAGTGGTGCAAAACAGAGAGGCTGTTAAGTTATTGCCTATGTAAGTCGTGTGCTCTCAAAATTAGTGTCACAAGGCGGGAACTGCTGGCAGTTGTGTATTCACGCATCAGCTGCATGCGACCATACCTTCTTGACGCTTTACCTTAAAGATAGCTCCCATCATAGATATAATATCTAACTATATGGAACACGGTCCTTCATGCAGGGGTACCTCTCCAATTCTGATTACTGAACTGTGAACAGCGTAGTTTAAATATGTAAACTACATGTATACTGTTCACCATAAAAGTACATGTACATGTACATGCATAATTAATAACCAGAATTCGTATCACAAAATTTAATGCACATCTGTACATGGCTTGGCCAGCCCCACATTCATCTGCATGTATGGCTAAGCCATTATAAAATTTACTGGCTCTGAGGAAATAGGCGAGCGCCTTGGATTGTGCTTTGCATGTAACAATTCAGTAAACAATTTAATGGCTGTGTAAAAAGCACGGTTCCCCAGCTAATAATGATGATCATTTGCTGGGGAACCGTGCTTTTTAATTCGATCCGTGGTCCTTGCACGTATTGTACATCAGTGATGAATTTTTCATAAGTTGGATTTTGATATTATTATACTCTATAAGTCTAGTAGCGTACATAGTTTTATGCATTGCCAAGTAACGTTGCTCTGTAGAATAAACAGGGGGGTGGCGAATACTCCTGACGTTATTGCAGGTGGCGATCACTACCTACGCTACCCTACCTAGGAGCGCCGGGTATAGCCATAATTTTTACCTTCGAATTTGGCCGGTTGCCAGCATGCGGGCAAGTATTCCCCAAAACATTTCATGGTAGAGTGCAGAAAGGCTAAAACTTCCAAAACAACTTCTCCTAATGACATAGAAATGATATTGCATAGCAACCATATATGAGTTGACTATTATTTTTATAATGAGCACTGTGAAAAATAATTTATTTATTTTTTATCATGTTAGGCAATTGTAACTAAGTAATAACCAATCATAAACTGATTCTTAGCGCTATAAAATGTATTACGTAATTTTATTCATATCAATGCTGCATCCCACAAGTGTTCAGTTTGTGTTCACTTCGATAAAGGAGCCGCTTTTTATTTTAGGAACAAAACTTACGGGACATAGCGCTGAGCTATTAAACTATGCATATTTGAACATTTTCTACTTGTGTGTGAGTATGCCAAACCAATCTAAGCAACAGAGTCAGTCACTGTGCAAAAAAGGAGTATACAGTGGTGTATATTTATGCGTGTATTTCTGTTATGCCATAAAAATACCATGTGTGCCTATATGCATAGGTGTATTTCAAGAATCCGCAGGGCTGGTGTCAATTGTATTCACTAACCACCGTACCTGATCTGACTCTTCAAATATACGCGAATACCGCAAATTATAAATGTTAATTTGGATAAAAATCTTCGAAGCTATATTTGGGACAGTGTCCAACAAAATCGGGCTTGTGGGGTTATAAATAAAAATTGCACGTTGTACTAAACAACACATCTTCGCGACGGTACTATACCTTTTCCTTTCAAATTTCGTACACTTATTCCCACACCATTTCTCTGTGTGAAAATCGATTTTTGTGATCTACACCTTTTCCGTGCCGTGGATACAACAATCGTTAACCCCGCGGGTTAGAAATTCACAATTCTCCACGTACGAGTGTTGAAAACGCGTCAAATTCGGAGTGTGCATAGAGAAGTCCTGTAGCTATTGATTTGTTGTGTTTGTTAGTTTCTGAATCATCCGTTACGGAGATACAGTTGAGCAAACTACAGGCACATTTTCCCGCTTGATTCGCGCCAATGATATAATCACCGCCTTCCCATTCACTGAGCGGGACGCGATTTGCCAAAATCATTGGCGCGAATCAAGCGGGAAAACGTGCCCGTAGTTTGTTCAACTGTATCTCCGTAACGGATGATATAGATATTAATGAACAGAACAAACCAATAGCTACAGGACTCCTCTATGTGCAACCCGAATTTGACGCGTTTTCAACACTTGCACGTGGAGAAATGTGGATTTATAACCCGCGGGGTTAACGATTGTTGATTCCACGGCACAGACAATGTGTAGATCACAAAAATCGATTTTCACACAGAGAAATGGTGTGGGAACAAGTGTACGAAATTTGAAAGGAAAACGTAGTACCGTCGCGAAGATGTGTTGTCTAGTACAACGTGCAATTTGTATAGTGATGAAATTATAACCCCACAAGCCCGATTTTGCTGGACACTGTCCCATTTATTGTTTCACTTATCTGTCATTCATACTATAATTGAATCCGAGAGCAGCTCAGCAGCAGTATCTTACAGAGCTACACAGCATCTGGTTTTGACAACATCCTTAATTCTTTACAGTTCGGTACGTATAGGTCAGGGATGCCGTAGGCCGGCTAGGGGTCCGGCCTGAGGCCGGCGAGGGATCCGGCCTGAGGCCGGCGAGGGGTCCGGCCTGAGGCCGGCGAGAGGTCCGGCCTGAGGCCGGCGAGGGGTCCGGCCTGAGGCCGGCGAGGGGTCCGGCCTGAGGCCGGCCGGCCTGCCAGCCCGGCCTGGCAGGCCAGATTATAAATAAACGTTAATCAATTATTACGAAACGTTACGATGTCGATCAACTTAGCGTGTAACTCATGCATCTCCGTCGGTTTCAACGATTCCTGACCTATACCATGCATCTGCTCAGCGGCGCAAAGGAATACAATCCCGAGGAACTTGTGAGATTCACGCCGTTGCAAGGGTTTAGCAGTAGCACAAACACACCCGCATGTACATCGAAAGAGAAAGGGTTCGTTGATTGACACAAGTCGTTCTCCAGGGAGCATGCACTCTAGTCTAGAAAGACACATTGCTCAAATGAAAATTGCCGAAGTCTCAGTAGCTTGTGCCAAACAAGAAAAGACCATTTTAAAAATAATCGCCGGCAGCTTGAGCAGTATATTCCATCTCTCACAAAAGTAAAAAAGTTGCATCAGCATGACAAAGCCACGAAACCCTAACAATTAGCTCTTGCATGGTGTGAAAATTTGGCCCCCCCCCCCCCCCCCCCCCCCCCAGATCTTTCTGACACCGAATTTGTTGCATGCATCTCAGCATGTTCCTTCAAAATTAGTGATGTACTTGGATTTTCAAATTTCACATCAGTTAAATGGAATGCATGGAAACGAGGGACGTACTTTGTATACTTGGAAGTGCTTTCAATTAGTGTACCTCCCTTGTTCCCAGTCCAGTTGTGTCTGGCTAGCAAGACTACTTCAAAATGGCCTAAACATAATGCTAGTGTAGAATGCACCAATGCTACACAGTGTTTACTGTTGCACCTTACTTTAATAATTGAATACTGAACAAGAAGTGAATTTAATTGGTTTGCATACACATGTACAAATAAAGTAGTCATATACTGCATGCATGTATAGTGATACATCGAGGGGGCATGGTCTGGCCTGATAGGCCAGGGGTCCGGCCTGACAGGCCGGCTGGCCTTCGGCAACCCTAGGCCTGGTATAGGTGCATGAGATTGTGTCTGCTTGATTCGCAAATACTCGTAGGCCTACGGTGCGGGATTGTAGCCTGGGGGGTTACATTTGGAGTCATGCAACAGCATCATGGTAACAGATAGTATCATTTCTAAGGACGTCGGTACCGTATATCAGCGCTCCCGTTGTTCATCATGGCAAGAATAAATCAATCAATAACAATCAGCACCATTTGAATATTCAAGCATAGATAAAACATAAGCAATGGAAAGTGCTACAAATAATATTCCTATGCTCCTTGAATGTTGTGTATTTTATATAACTAAGGTGCCAACATCTGTGCCTTTGTGGGTCTCATTCAGTCTATCAAGGATGGCATCATCCGTCCCACCATACCCATGGAGTCCATCTTCCTTCTGAGCCGTGGGTTTATCATCAAGGGATTGTGGGTCTTCACCCCCCTTACAATCATTGATATCGACGTTTGTTGCATGTGGGAGCAAAGGTGGTCCCTCTTGGCAGCACATACGGAAGCTGGTGATCCATCCAGTAATCGTCAGTCTGCAAAAACCAGCCACTGCATATATCAGGAAGAGTACAAAGAAGTATCCACTGTAGACAATAAACTGCAAGGAATGGGGATTAAAAAAATATTAGAATGTTGTATTCCTGATGAAGTTTCTCTAAGCCTGCAATCATGTTTAAGAACCGTATGTACTGTAAACATTAGCATTTTGCCAGTCAGGAAGTTATGAAAGTGCCATTGCCTAATATGTATAACTATTATAATATTACACACGCAAGGTTGTAAATGATAAAAATGATGTCTAGTTATGGGCTGAACATAAGTGCATCTATTGTACATGTAAATATGACTGACCACAGCCAACAAAAGTTTATCATATATGTGCAAGTATTGGCCATATGTATGCTGCAAATTTGAAAATTGCACACATTAATAAAGATTAAGGTTTATGGAAAATTATTGCACTTAATTTTAAAAGAACTGGCCTTTTATCAAAATCTTCACTATGGCAAAAACTTTTTTTCGAGAATTTCTACACTTCTTTCTAAACTTGTAAATTTCCATTAAATGAGAAGACATATGAAAATGTTTATGAACCTATTCATTTGGATCTCCTGGTAAGAAGAGTGTCCTGTCACTATTGATTCTGACCATTGATTTGTATACAGATCAGTAAAATGAGTGTGCATGATTGATGACAATGACTTCAACACCAGCATTGTATAATACATGCACATAGCCTCCTATTTCAACAATAAATTACTTATGACAATACCTGTGTTGGAATATCTAGATTCAGTCCTCTTGAATCAGACACTGCTAATGTCAGAAATGTTTGAAGCAACAGACTCATAAAAGTGTTGAATCCGTATATCATAGCATAGCTCTCATGAGTCATTGCATGTGCAATCTGAGTACTGAAGGACATACATAGTAATAAAAACAATTAAGGCTTGGCAAACTATAAGTGATGACAATGACTACAGAACCAACTTGATATGAATCAAAAACTGTACAGGAAAATGTCTCTTTTCGTCTGTCTTATAGGAAGTGTTGAGTGGACATCTAAACTTTAACATGTGACATCATCACATATACCTTGCATTGTGTTAATCAAATATGCTGGGACTTATGTTGGACAATTACAATATAGATATGACACAAAAAAACACAATCCGATTACCATCGCACTCGATAATATATATGCACAACCGATTATGAATGTTGCTTAATTGGCTCAGCAGACCAGATGAATGATTATGCCATACGAGAATAATCAGTACTTTGAATATCTAAAATTCATGCACTGAGATGGTGAGAGGCAGTCCGGAATTTGCTATCATAGCAAGGGCACCTCTTAGGTAACCGAATAATTATTAATTAGTCATGCACCCTGCTCTCTCCATGCCAACGAAAGCAAACCTTGCCAGCAAGGGGAAGGGTTTAAGTATTACGTTAGCCGAATAGGAAGGTCGAAATTTAGAAATACAGTCAAGACTTACGTTGCGATAGTCACTAGGAAGTAATACGTCATCGTGAAGATGACGTAACATATGTAAGCCACCCAGAGCTGTTCCGTGAAGGAGGAGAGTAGAAGACATCCACTCTCGACGAGGGAAAGTGCCGCAATCGTCACCTCCCCCCAGATTGACCAGTTAACCTTCAGGAAGGAAATGCTTAGCGCCCCCATGGACCCAAAGAGGACTGCCGTGGCATCCACCAATCCATTGTACTGGTAATTCGTACCCGTGTTTGAAGCGATTTCTGACCACTGGCTTTGCACGTAGTTCTGAACCTGGAAACAACCACACGTGGCAAGCGCCCACCATACTGACCACCTGAGCAGCGAGGGAACAGTGTAGAACCTTTTGAAGTCCCGCCACCTGTTGTGCGTAGCCGAGCGAGCGGCGGAGGACACCTTCGCGCAAGGCGCCACTCGCTGTTCTCCCTTGTCGGGGACGAGGATGGTGCGACAGGAAGGGTACCACACGTTGGGTAAGGCCAGGGCAAATAGGCAGCCTAGACACACGCTGCTGAACGATATGTACTGGAGCTGGAGGAGATTGAACGTCCCGGTCGAGACGAGCGCCTGGCCCACGTACCCGGCAGCGGCCGCGCCGAACAGCCTGCTGGCTTCAATGTACCCCGTCACCTTCCTGAAGTGGACTGGGGACACGAGTACGTAAATATACGAGTAGTACGCGATCTCGGCGGCAGTAGCGATGCCATACGTTACCTGCATTAGCTTCATCTCCAGTAAACTCGTACCCCAAATAAGGAGGACCCTCGTCGCTATCTGGCTTAGAAACTCGACTACGACTATAGGCTTGTAGCGGAGCACGTCGGTGAAGAGGAAGAGCCCAAACACGGCCACCAGGTAGCTGTAGGGCCACCACGGGTATATCTCGTTGTTGACGTCGTCAAAGTCGAACTGTTTCGATGCGTTTGTCTCGTTGTCCAAATAGGCCGTGAGGTAGGGTTCGCTGGGAAGGAATTCCTTGAAGAACCCGTAGCTGCACAGCAGTACTGTGCAATATATCCACCGCCATCGCGATGCGGGGCGCTTTGTTTCCTCTGTGATTTCTCCTTCTGCCATCGACATATTGAACGGGAACTTTTCCAAATGATATCTACCAGCTATCAAATTGATCGATATTAATACCCATATATATAGCTGATTCCAAAAACGCGCCACAAATTAAAGCCACACGCGCCCGCTTACACAAACGGGATGTTGCAACATGCGCTTGGCCACGCACCGCTGCAATTACATCGCGCAGTTATTTACATCGTATTTGATATGCAATTGTAACATGCTGTAGTATCCGGACAACAAAGCCGGCATCCGGTTACTGATCGACGTTCAGCATGCATGTAAGCAGTCACGGAGCTTCCATGTCTCCTCTCTCTGGTCAACCGACGTCGATGTTTTATTGCATAGTTCCATGAACGCAAACCAGGAAAGCGCACAGCAAAAAAAAAAAAAAAAAAAAAAAAACGCGTCGAATCATATGTTTTGATTTTCATAGGACCAATCACCTATCTTCTGATACAGGATGATAACATTTAACATTTTGTACCAGGTATGTAAACATCCTTTACCAGAAAGAAGTGACAAAATCAAGAATTGATTCGAGCCGCTTTATATACTGTGAGCTGCATGTACAGTGCAACATGCGAAACGGCACATAGACCACGCCCAAACCGATTCGATCATGCAGTTCGCTATGAAATCAATTTTCCGACCAAAGCGGATGGGGGCCAGATCGAACTGATCATGATCGATGCGGTTTGATGTTGTTTGTGTTGAAGCGGCTTTAGACAATCATGAGCCATCTGCGATCATACAATGCATGTTTCGCGCAACATTGTTGCATGCAACATGTTGCTTATATAAGCAATTTGGTCACGAACATATTTCATGCGCTACTGTGTCCTGGAAGTAGAAAGCTGGTCTACTTCAAGACTAAATGTTGGCTACCACATCAGAAGAACCGCAGCCATGAAATATGTTCGTGACCAAATTGCTATTGGCGGTTGTTTAGTCATTAGTCCCGTCACAATAGATATCGAGATATGCGAACTTGCAGCAACCGTGCGCATGTCTGCATTACACTTTTTTCCCCCGTTACAGAAATGGGAGGATTCAATTGGCCTTAGTCTAATCACTTCTTTATTAATGTTAAATCATGTAGCTTCAATAACACCTCCGCAAGGAGCAACAATAGCGTCTTCCATATATTACTCCCCCCCCCCCGAATAATTCAATAAATAATTGCGCCCAATATGTTGCCTATAGTGTATGTGTGCGCAACATGCGTGCAATTATTAATGTAAAATCATGCATGTAGCTTCAATAACAGCTCCGCAAGCAGCAACAACAGCGTCTTCCATATTAAACCCCCCTCCCCCCTCCCCCCTCCCTCCCTCCCCCTCCCCCCTCCCTCCCTCCCCCTCTCCCTCCCCCGAATAATTCAATAAATAATTGCCCCCAATATGTTGCCTATAGTGTATGTGTGCGCAACATGTGTGCAACATCTTGAATTATCTAAAGTTACACAATAAACCTGTTGGCCCAGCAAGCCTGTTGGCCTGCTACACAACGCTATACGGAATGAATGTAATTGATAGGACGGAAATGAGCCAGGCTGTGGTTATCGCACAGGACGCATATGCATAGCTCAGATTTGTTCAGTAAAGTGTAAGGGAAAAAAAGAAGCTGTTGATCAGCAGTCTTCATTGTCCACTGCATACAATAGCGGCTCAGTACAGTATGATATACGTGACCCTCTGCTAGAAAATGGCATCACATCGCAAGTTTGTACCTTATATGCAGTCATGCACCACAACGTAAACTCTGTATCATGGCACTTGGTCATGAGTATGTGCTGCTTCTTGATCTCTCCGAGCTGCAGCATCCGATGATAGTTAGCCTTGAGAATGACCATTGTACTTATTTTGGCAACAATCTCTCAAGGTAAGAGTCACAATATCATGTACAATATCATAACAGTGCACAAGATATGGGTTAAAGTATAATTTCCCAGCGTTACATTAAATGACTGCATTACAAAAATATGATTCAAAGATACTATACAGGGTGTCTACGAAAGAACGCAACGCTTTTGAAAGGGAATAACTTTTGATAGGATTAAGCAAAAAATCTCATAATTTGAAACTGAGTTGGTCGGTTTCCTCAAATTTTTTTCCATCCTTTTAATTGATACATTATTAATCATGCTAATTAATTTTAATAAGCACAATAGATTAGCTGATTTTGAAAGTTCGTATGTGTTCACGTATCGATTGTGAAGCTTCATTCAAAATATTGGATTTTTTTCACATTCACAACTAAACCTGCAACCCTCTACCTATTTCTCTTCGCGTACGCATGCGCACACGACCTCGTCCTAAGACTTAATTCTGTGATAAAATAACCAATCTCAATCACGTGATACAATTCGGAGGCGGATCTTCTTTTTTTTTTATGCAATGCCCCACCTCCTTCGTGGGTGTTACAAGTCAGTGCCAATTAACATGTTTACATCCGATGTAGTGCGCACCAATTAGCACTATCGTACAGACAGGCACTAAACCGAGCGGCAGGTACTACGGGTTGATATGAATTTGACATGTAATGCCATTCTGTGAGTTAGGAAACGGAGACGCACACGTTAAACTTAAAGCGCAAGTTATTACACAGTACACGCAAAAATGTGCTGGTTGGTAGACTATCGATCAAATTCTTAGGTTTCTGACTAATGTTTCAAGCCTGCAGCTAGGTTTTAGATAAGTTATTGTTTTTTTTTCTTTAAAGAGAAGGCATCCCACATCAATTTTTTTTAACGACTTAGACAAGCCACTGCACGATGGTTTCATTTTCATTGTATTACTTTGCAAGCCTGTTAGCTGGGTATGGTTGATTTATGTGATTTCATTTCATGGCATTCAGTAATGAAATTTTTGGATGATTAGGATGACTTGTTATTTTTTTTTCTTGTTGCACACAAATGAGCCTATTAGCTGGTTTTCAAATCATGTCTGTGTGTGCATAAATATTGGTGGATGCTTTGCTTTAGAATAGACTCTTGTTATGTACCTTTAAAATGACAACTTATGAGGGTGTAGTTTAATAATGTTGCAAGCTTTTGTGTATAGAAAATGATTATGGTACTTGGAATTTGCAAAAGCATCCTTTGACATTAAGTTGCAAGTGCAATACGGACTATGATAGGGAAGAATGTTATTTAAGAGGATCATAGTGTATGTTAAAGAATGTGCTTGGAAACCTGTGAGCTTTTAGCTGTGTCTATTGTTTATTTGAAAGTAAGGTTAAGGTCATCTCTGTTTAAAAATACACCTGCAGGTTTTAGATGTTGGGGAATGTTGCGGTTTTCGTTTAAATAAAGGTGTGCTTTGCATCATTGTTTAAAATTCTTGCTGTTGCTTATGTGCTGGTTGGTAGACTATCGATCAACATGTTTCAAGCCTCCAACAAGGTTTTAGATAAGTTTTAAGAGAAGGCATCTCAGATCAAAAAATTTTTAACGACTTAGACAAGCCACTCATGGTTGCATTGTCAATGTATTACTTTGCAAGCCTGTTAGCTAGTTCCCATATCATGGTGTGCTTAAGTAAGGGTAGGGTTGATTTATGTGATTTCATGGCTTCAGTAATGGAATTTGCTTGCAACAAGTTGTGATTTTACATAGCTATTTCCTTACCATAATGTGTGGTAACTGCTGCTTATGGATATAGACCCTCTGCTTTAAGAGTTCCTTCATGCAGAGTGTGCTTAAATTTCTAATTTTGCAACCCATTAGATGATCGATTAGAGATGAATCAAAAAATCCTTTTTTTAAAGCACCTAAGAAGAGTGCTGTTTTTTAAGATAGGTTGTGCTTAATAAAGTCATGAGTCCTATAGCTAGTTACTACAAATGTAGATCACAATCTGTGCTGTTGCTTAAGCATGGATATTAGGCTTCCATGTCTAGGAGATACCTGTTGTGATTTGAAGAATTACTTTAGTATCGACTAATATTGCAAGTGGTTTTGTGATGCTTGGATTTAAGAGGGTGTTATTTCGCCATGTTGTGAGCAATTGTGTGTCGAATTAGTGGTAGCATAAAAAGGGTAAAATGTTTGGGAATTCAGCTGTATGTCTTAAGAAAGCATCATGTTTTGTTAGCTACAGATTATAATATGCTTATGAGTACTACATGTACATGTACATGTACAGTTGCAAGTTTAGCTTATAAAAGTTCGAATAAAAGTGTGCCTTCCTACCCCATCCCGTCTCCACTTGGTCTTAAAATAATTCTCTGTATTTGATGCGTGAGTGTTGTTTATGAGTACTACCTGTTGAGGACCCAGTATAGCTAACCATCTTTTCATTGGTTAACCAAGGCTTCCTTCTTTCCTAACCCTTCCTGTCCCCTCTTGATCTTAAAATAATTCTCTGTGTGAGTGTTGCTTATGAGTACTACCTGTTGAGGACCCAGTATAGCTATCCAACTTTTCATTGGTGTACCAAGGCTTCCTTCTTTCGTACTGCTTCTTGTTCCCTCTTGATCTTTTACAATTCTCTACATGTTTGTTGTGTGAGTAGTATAGCTAACCTTCTTTTAGTTCCTTAAACCTAGGCTTCCTTCTTTCCTACGGTCCCTTCCTATCCCCCTCGATCCTTCTCTTTGTATGATGCGTGAGTGTTGCTTATGAGTACTACCTGTTGAGGACCCAGTATAACTAACCATCTTTTCATTGGTTAACCAAGGCTTCCTTCTTTCCCACCCCTTCACGTCCCCTCTTGATCTTTAAATAATTCTATGTGTTTGCCTGGTGTGTCAGTGTTACTTATGAGTACTACCTGTTGAGGACCCAGTATAGCTATCAATCTTTTCATTGCTTAACAAAGACTTCCTTCTTTCCTACACCTAGCTTCCTGTCCCCTCTTGATCTTAAAATAATTCTCTGTGTTTGCATGGTGTATGAGTGTTGCTTATGAGTACTACGTGTTGAGGACCCAGTATAGCTATCCATCATTTCATTGGTTAACCAAGGCTTCCTACTTTCCTACCCCTACCTGTCCCCTCTTGATCTTACAATCATTCTCTTTGTGAGTGTTGCTTATGACTACTAACTGTTGAGGGCCCAGTATAGCTAACCCTCTTTTTATTACTTGAACAAGACTTCCATCTTTCCTACCTCATCCTGTCCCCTCTTGATCTTAAAATAATTTTCTGTGTTTTCATGGTGTGTGAGTGTTGCTTATGAGTACTACCTATTGAGGACCCAGTATAGCTAACCATTATTTCATTGGTTAACCAAGGCTTCCTTCTTTCCTACCCCTTCCTGTCCCCTTGTTATCTTAAAATAATTCTCTGTGTTTGCCTGGTGTGTGAGTGTTGCTTATGAGTATAACCTGTTCAGGACCCAGTATAGCTATCCATCTTTTCATTGCTTAACAAAGACTTCCTTCCTTCTTACACCTAGCTTCCTGTCCCCTCTTGATCTTAAAATAATTCTCTGTGTTTTCATGGTGTTTGAGTGTTGCTTATGAGTACTACCTGTTGAGGACCCAGTATAGCTAACCATCTTTTCTTTGCTTAACCAAGGCTTCCTTCTTTCTTACCCCTTCCTGTCCCCTCTAGATCTTTAAATAATTCTCTGTGTTTGCATGGTGTGTGAGTGTTGCTTATGAGTACTACCTGTTGAGGACCCAGTATAGCTATCCATCTTTTCATTGGTTAACCAAGGTATCCGTCTTTCCTATCCCTTCCTGTCCCCTCTTTATCTTTTAATAATTCTCTGTGTTTGCCTGGTGTGAGAGTGTTGCTTACGAGTACTACCTGTTGAGGACCCAATATAGCTAACCATCTTTTCATTGCTTAACCAAGGCTTCCTTTTTTCCTACCCCTTCCTGTCCCCTCTAGATCTTTAAATAATTATCTGTGTTTGCATGGTGTATGAGTGTTGCTTATGAGTATTACCTGTTGAGGACCCAGTATAGCTAACCCTATTTTTATTACTTGAACAAGGCTTCCTTCTTTCCTACCCCTTCCTGTCCCCTCTTGATCTTAAAATAATTCTCTGTGTGAGTGTTGTGTATGAGTACTACCTGTTCAGGACCCAGTATAGCTATCCATCTTTTCATTGCTTCCTACCTGTCCCCTCTTGATCTTAAAATAATTCTCTGTGTGAGTGTTGCTTATGAGTACTACCTGTTGAGGACCCAGTATAGCTAACCCTCTTTTTATTGCTTAACCAAGGTTTCCTTCTTTCGTACTGCTTCTTGTTCCCTCTTGATCTTTTACAATTCTCTACATGTTTGTTGTGTAAGTGGTTAAGCTAACCTTCTTTTAGTTCCTTAAACTAGGCTTCCTTCTTTCCTACGGTCCCTTCCTATCCCCGTCGATTCTTCTCTTTGTATGATGTGTTGTGTTGCGTATGAGTACTACCTGTTGGGGGCCCAGTATAGCTAACCATCTTTTCATTGCTTAACCAAGGCTTCCTTCTTTCCTACCCCTTCCTGTTCCCTCTTGATCTTTAAAAAACAATTCTCTGTGTTTGTCTGGTCTGTGAGTGTTGCTAATGAGTACTACTTGTATAGCTATCCAACTTTTCATTGCTTAATAAAGACTTCCTTCTTTCCTACACCAAGCTTCCTGTCCCCTCTTGATCTTAAAATAATTCTCTGTGTTTCGTGTGTGAGTGTTGCTTATGAATACTACCTGTTGAGGACCCAGTATAACTAACCATCTTTTCATTGGTTAACCAAGGCTTCCTTCTTTCCTACCCCTTCCTGTCCCCTCTTAATTCTCTTTGTGAGTTTTGCTTATGACTACTAACTGTTGAGGGTCGAGTATAGCTAACCCTCTTTTTATTACTTGAACAAGACTTCCATCTTTCCTACCCCATCCTGTCTCCTCTTGATCTTAAAATAATTTTCTGTGTTTTCATGGTGTGTGAGTGTTGCTTATGAGTACTACCTATTGAGGACCCAGTATAGCTAACCATTATTTCATTGGTTAACCAAGGCTTCCTTCTTTCCTACCCCGTCCTGTCCCCTCTTTATCTTAAAATAATTCTCTGTGTCAGCCTGGTGTGTGAGTGTTGCTTATGAGTATAACCTGTTCAGGACCCAGTATAGCTATCCATCTTTTCATTGCTTGACAAAGACTTCTTTCCTTTCTACACCTAGCTTCCTGTCCCCTCTTGATCTTAAAATAATTCTCTGTGTTTGCATGGTGTGTTAGTGTTGCTTATGAGTACTACCTGTTGAGGACCCAGTATAGTTAACCATCTTTCCATTGATTAACCAAGGCTTCCTTCTTTCGTACTGCTTCTTGTTCCCTCTTGATCTTTTACAATTCTCTAGATGATTGTTGTGTGAGTGTTATAGCTAACCTTCTTTTAGTTCCTTAACCTAAGCTTCCTTCTTTCCTACGATCCCTTCCTATCTCCCTCAATCCTTCTCTTCGTGTGATGCGTGAGTGTTGTTTATGAGTACTACCTGTTGATGGCCCAATATAGCTTACCATCATTTCATTGCTTAACCAAGGCTTCCTACTTTCCTACCCCTTCTGTCTTTGTGTTTGCCTGGTGTGTGGGTGTTGCTACTACCTGTTAAGGGCCCAGTATAACTAACCATCTTTTTATTGCTTAACCAAGGCTTCCTTCTTTCGTTCCCCTTCCTGTCTGATCTTGATCTTAAAATAATTCTCTGTGTGAGTGTTGCATATGAGTACTAAGTGGTATAGCTAACCCTCTTTTCATCAGTATCCAAAAAGAAGCAAAATTATTGTGCATGCTTGAGGTGTGTAAACCTGTGTTAAGTGATGGTGTGTTGTATTTTAAAGAGCTTGTTATTACTGATAAAAGTAAAATCTCTGCATAAAATACACCTGTAGGTTTGGATATAATTGCAATTTTAAATACGGCATCTAGTTATGTAATCCGCAAAGATCTGTACATACGTGTATTGTTGTAATGTAGCATTCAAAACATTGTGAGCAAAGAGCTGTGTCACTTTGTGTCTTTAAAAGTAAGGTTAGATAATTACAAATGTAGATTGTTTTTAAAAGAGGTGTTATTTTCATTATGATATCAATATCATTCATGCATCTAGTTAAAATTTTGTTGTTGCTAGTGTATGGGTAGGCTCTCGTCTTTATACAGACACCTGTTGTGTACTTTCATTTTAAAGCATGAACTAATATTGCAAGCCTCCAGCTAATGTAGATTTCTAATGCATCATGTTGCGAGACTTGGCCTTGAATCGTGCTAAAGTATGGGTACATGTAGATGGGCTCACTACTTCATTACACTCCTTTTGTTATGTATTATTGTGCCTGCTTTCAAAATGTACGAACTGAATGTACATGTTTAGAAGCTCACAACTTACATTTTCTATGAAGTACACCCTCACATCAATGCAGTTTTTGTACGTACCTTCAACAGAATGAACAATTACATGTATATCCGTTTCATTATGCTATGAGTTGAAAATTAAAGCACACCTGACACTATTTAAGCAGAGAGTCTCCATCCATACAAGCACTATGACCTGGGACATCATCATGCAAGCACACAACTCTTAAAAACATCAATCATCCCCGTACATTGTGTATATGTATTGGAATTTTCATATGCAGAGACTAGCTGTAAGTTACACATAACCAAGACACTAAATTCAGTGAGTTCAAATGTATGAATGGATACCCAACCTTCACCTATGCTGGGCAAAACAGGACTGATAAACAAGACAGATGGTCATATCAGTAACATCTCTCACTAGAAGGAACAATGCAAATCAAATTCATATAAAACCTAGTCTTTTATGAATTCAATTAGGCACCTTCATGTTTGTAAAAAGCCTCTAACAGGCCAAGCACTACTATGCCAAGCAAGAGGACCCTTGATTCTGCAAAATCCATAATAGTAGCTCACTATAAGACATAACAGACATAACAAAATTGTAATGACTTTTAAATACTACATGTACGTTCATATCTCAATTGCAACATAATGCAAATTCATTAAAGCACACCCTGACTTAAAACAACAAATCAGAGCACACAAACTAAAAGAAAGTTAGCTATACAACTCACACAACAAACATGTAGAGAATTGTAAAAGATCAAGAGGAAACAAGAAGCAGTATGAAAGAAGGAAGCCTTGGTTAACCAATGAAAAGATGGTTAGCTATGCTTGGTCCTCAACAGGTAGTACTCAAAAGCAACACTCACACATGAAACACAGAGAATTATGAGGGGAGAGGTAGGGGCAGGAAAGAAAAAACCCTGGGCTAAGCAATGAAAAGAGGGTTTTAGAACAATAGGCGGCACACTACATGTAGTACTCATAAGCAACACCTATACCAAACACAGATAATTGCATCGTACGTTTTAAGATATAGAGGGGACAGGAAGAAGAAGAAAAGAAGGAAGCCTTGGTTAAGCAATGAAAAGATGGTTAGCTATACTGGGTCCTCAACAGTTATTACTCATATGCAACACACATGCATCATACAAAGAGAAGGATCGAGGGGGATAGGAAGGGACCATAGGAAAGAAGGAAGCCTAGGTTAAGGAACTAAAAGAAGGTTAGCAATACCACTCACACAACAAACATGTACAGAATTGTAAAAGATCAATAGGGAACAAGAAGCAGTACGAAAGAAGGAAGCCTTGCTTAACCAATGAAAAGATGCTTAGCTATACTGGGTCCTCAACAGGTAGTACTCATAAGCAACACTCACACAGACAATTATTTTAAGATCAAGAGGGGACAGGAAGGGGTAGGAAAGAAGGAAGCCTTGTTCAAGTAATAAAAATAGGGTTAGCTATACTGGGTCCTCAACAGATAGCACTCATAGGCAACACTCACAAACCATGCAAACACAGAGAATTATTTTAAGATCAAGAGGGAACAGGAAGGGTTAGGAAAAAAGGAAGCCTTGGTTAACCAATGAAAAGATGGTTAGCTATACTGGGTCCTCAATAGGTAGTACTCATAAGCAACACTCACACACCATGAAAACATAAAATTATTTTAAGATCAAGAGGAGACAGGATGGGGTAGGAAAGATGGAAGTCTTGTTCAAGTAATAAAAAGAGGGTTAGCTATACTGGGCCCTCAACAGTTAGTAGTCATAAGCAACACTCACAAAAAAATACGACCAAGAGGGGACAGGAAGGGATAGGAAAGAAGGAAGCCTTGGTTAAGCAATGAAAAGATGGTTAGCTATACTGGGTCCTCAACAGGTAGTACTCATACGCAACACTCACACACGAAAAACAGAGAATTATTTTAAGATCAAGAGGGGACAGGAAGCTAAGTGTAGGAAAGAAGGAAGCCTTGGTTAACCAATGAAAAGATAGTTAGCTATATTGGGTCCTCAAAAGGTAGTACTCATAAGTAACACTCACACACCCAGGCAAACACAGAGAATTATTAAAAGATCAAGAGGGAACAGGAAGGGGTAGAAAAGAAGGAAGCCTTGGTTAACCAATGAAAAGATGGATAGCTATAGTGGGTCCTCAACATAAGCTAACACTCACACACCATGAAAACACAGAGAATTATTATAAGATCAAGATGGGACAGGTAGGGGTAGGAAAGAAGGACGCCTTGGTTAAGCAATGAAAAGATGGTTAGCTATACTGGGTCCTCAACAGGTAGTACTCATAAGTAACACTCACACACCAGGCAAACACAGAGAATTATTTAAAAATCCAGATGGGACAGGAAGGGGTAGGAAAGAAGGAAGCCTTGGTTAACCAATGAAAAGATGGTTAGTTATACTGGGTCCTCAACAGGTAGTACTCATGCGCAACACTCACACACCAGGCAAACACAGAGAATTATTTAAAGATCAAGAGGGGACAGGAAGCTAAGTGTAGGAAAGAAGGAAGTCTTTGTTAAGCAAAGAAAAGATGGTTAGCTATACTGGGTCCTCAACAGGTAGTACTCATAAGCAACACTAACAAACCATGCAACCACAGAGAATTATTTTAAGATCAAGAGGGCACAAGAAGGGTTAGGAAAAAAGGAAGCCTTGGTTAACCAATGAAAAGATGGATAGCTATACTGGGTCCTCAACAGGTAGTACTCAAATGCAACACTCACGCAGACAATTATTTTAAGATCAAGAGGGGACAGGAAGTTAGGTGAAGGAATGAAGGAAGTCTTTGTTAAGCAATGAAAAGATGGTTAGCTATACTGGGTCCTCAATAGGTAGTACTCATAAGCAACACTCACACACCATGAAAACACAGAAAATTATTTTAAGATCAAGAGGAGACAGGATGGGGTAGGAAAGATGGAAGTCTTGGTTAACGAATGAAAAGATGGATAGCTATAGTAGGTCCTCAACAGGTAGTACTCATAAGCAAGACTCACACACGAAACACAGAGAATTATTTTAAGATCACGAGGGGACAGGAAGCTAAATGTAGGAAAGATGGAAGCCTTGGTTAACCAATGAAAAGATGGTTAGCTATATTGGGTCCTCAACAGGTAGTACTCATAAGCAAAACTCACACAGAGAACTATTATAAGATCAAGAGGGGACAGGAAGGGGTAGGAAGGAAGGAAGCCTTGGTTAACGAATGAAAAGATGGATAGCTATAGTAGGTCCTCAACAGGTAGTAGTCATAAGGAACACTCACACACCATGCAAACACAGAGAATTATTTAAAGATCTAGAGGGGACAGGAAGGGGTAGGAAAAAAAGGAAGCCTTAGTTAAGCAATGAAAAGATGGTTAGCTATACTGGGTCCTCAACAGGTAGTACTCATAAGCAACGCTCAAACACCATGTAAACACAGAGATTTATTTTAAGATCAAGAGGAGACAGGATGGGGTAGGAAAGATGGAACTCTTGTTCAAGTAATAAAAAGAGGGTTAGCTATACTGGGCCCTCAACAGTTAGTAGTCATAAGCAACACTCACAAAGAGAATTATTTTAAGATCAAGAGGGGACAGGAAGGGGTAGGAAAGAAGGAAGCCTTGGTTAAGCAATGAAACTATGGTTAGCTATACTGGGTCCTCAACAGGTAGTACTCATAAGTAACACTCACACACCATGGAAACACAGAGAATTATTTTAAGATCAAGATGGGACAGGAAGGGTTAGGAAAGAATGAAGCCTTGGTTAACCAATGAAAAGATGGTTAGTTATACTGGGTCCTCAACAGGTAGTATTCATAAGCAACACTCACACACGAAACACAGAGAATTATTTTAAGATCAAGAGGGGACAGGAAGCTAGGTGTAGGAAAGAAGGAAGTCTTTATTAAGCAATGAAAAGTTGGATAGCTACATGTATACAGGTAGTACTCATAAGCAACATTCACAGACCAGGCAAACACAGAGAATTGTTTTTTAAAGATCAAGAGGGAACAAGAAGGGGTAGGAAAGAAGGAAGCCTTGGTTAAGCAATGAAAAGATGGTTAGCTATACTGGGCCCTCAACAGGTAGTACTCATACGCAGCACTAACACATCATACAAAGAGAAGAATCGAGGGGGATAAGAAGGGACCGTAGGAAAGAAGGAAGCCTAGTTTAAGGAACTAAAAGAAGGTTAGCTTAACCACTTACACAACAAACATGTAGAGAATTGTGAAAGATCAAGAGGGAACAAGAAGCAGTACGAAAGAAGGAAGCCTTGGTTAAGCAATAAAAAGAGGGTTAGCTATACCGGGTTCTCAACAGGTAGTTCTCATAAGCACCAGTAACACAGAGAATTATTTTAAGATCAAGAGGGGATAGGAAAGGGTATTAAAGATTGTAGCCTGGGTTAAGCAATGAAAAGATGGTTTGCTATACTGGGTCCTCAACAGGTAGTACTCATACGCAACACTCACACAGAGAATTATTTTAAGATCAAGAGGGGACAGGAAGGGGTATTAAAGATTGTAGCCTGGGTTAAGCAATGAAAAGATGGATAGCTATACTGGGTCCTGAACAGGTAGTACTCATAAGCAACACTCCCACACGAAACAGAGAGAATTTTTTTTAACATTATGAAGGGAGTGGAAGGGGCAGGAAAAAAAAAAGAAACCCTGAGTTAAGCAATGAAAAGAGGGTTTTAAAACTATAGTCGGCCCTTTACATGTAGTACTCATAAGCAATAGCCATACCAAACACAGAGAATTGCATGGTAGGATTTTAAGATCTAGTGGGGACAGGAAGGGGTAGGAAGAATGGAAGCCTTGGTTAAGCAATGAAAAGATGGTTAGCTATACTGGGTCCTCAACAGGTAGTACTCATAAGCAACACTCACGCATCATACAAAGAGAAGGATCGAGGGGGATAGGAAGGGACCGTAGGAAAGAAGGAAGCCTAGGTTAAGGAACTAAAAGAAGGTTAGCTATACTACTCACACAACAAACATGTAGAGAATTGTAAAAGATCAAGAGGGAACACGATGCAGTACGAAAGAAGGAAGCCTTGGTTCACCAATGAAAAGTTGGATAGCTATACTGGGTCCTCAACAGGTAGTACTCATAAGCAACACTCACACAGAGAATTATTTTAAGATCAAGAGGGGACAGGAAGGGTTAGGAAAGAAGGAAGCCTTGGTTAACCAATGAAAAGATGGTTAGCTATACTGGGTCCTCAACAGGTAGTACTCATAAACAACACTCACGCATCAAATACAGAAAATTATTTTAAGACCAAGAGGAGACAGGATGGGGTAGGAAGGCACACTTTTATTCGAACTTTTAAAAGCTAGGCTTGCAACTGTACATGTACATGTACATGTAGTACTCATAAGCATATTATAATCTGTAGCTAACAAAACATGATGCTTTCTTAAGACATACAGCTGAATTCCCAAACATTTTACCCTTTTTATGCTACCACTAATTCGACACACAATTGCTCACAACATGGCGAAATAACACCCCTCTTAAATCCTAGCATCACAAAACCACTTGCAACATTAGTCGATACTAAAGTAATTCTTCAAATCACAACAGGTATCTCCTAGACATGGAAGCCTAGTATCCATGCTTAGGCAACAGCACAGATTGTGATCTACATTTGTAGTAACTAGCTATAGGGCTCATGACTTTATTAAGCACAACCTATCTTAAACAGCACTCTTCTTAGGTGCTTTAAAAAAAGGATTTTTTGATTCATCTCTAATCGATCATCTAATGGGTTGCAAAATTAGAAATTTAAGCACACTCTGCATGAAGGAACTCTTAAAGCAGAGGGTCTATATCCATAAGCAGCAGTTACCACACATTATGGTAAGGAAATAGCTATGTAAAATCACAACTTGTTGCAAGCAAATTCCATTACTGAAGCCATGAAATCACATAAATCAACCCTACCCTTACTTAAGCACACCATGATATGGGAACTAGCTAACAGGCTTGCAAAGTAATACATTGACAATGCAACCATGAGTGGCTTGTCTAAGTCGTTAAAAATTTTTTGATCTGAGATGCCTTCTCTTAAAACTTATCTAAAACCTTGTTGGAGGCTTGAAACATGTTGATCGATAGTCTACCAACCAGCACATAAGCAACAGCAAGAATTTTAAACAATGATGCAAAGCACACCTTTATTTAAACGAAAACCGCAACATTCCCCAACATCTAAAACCTGCAGGTGTATTTTTAAACAGAGATGACCTTAACCTTACTTTCAAAGAAACAATAGACACAGCTAAAAGCTCACAGGTTTCCAAGCACATTCTTTAACATACACTATGATCCTCTTAAATAACATTCTTCCCTATCATAGTCTGTATTGCACTTGCAACTTAATGTCAAAGGATGCTTTTGCAAATTCCAAGTACCATAATCATTTTCTATACACAAAAGCTTGCAACATTATTAAACTACACTCTCATAAGTTGTCATTTTAAAGGTACATAACAAGAGTCTATTCTAAAGCAAAGCATCCACCAATATTTATGCACACACCGACATGATTTGAAAACCAGCTAATAGGCTCATTTGTGTGCAACAAGAAAAAAAAATAACAAGTCATCCTAATCATCCAAAAATTTCATTACTGAATGCCATGAAATGAAATCACATAAATCAACCATACCCAGCTAACAGGCTTGCAAAGTAATACAATGAAAATGAAACCATCGTGCAGTGGCTTGTCTAAGTCGTTAAAAAAAATTGATGTGGGATGCCTTCTCTTTAAAGAAAAAAAAACAATAACTTATCTAAAACCTAGCTGCAGGCTTGAAACATTAGTCAGAAACCTAAGAATTTGATCGATAGTCTACCAACCAGCACATTTTTGCGTGTACTGTGTAATAACTTGCGCTTTAAGTTTAACGTGTGCGTCTCCGTTTCCTAACTCACAGAATGGCATTACATGTCAAATTCATATCAACCCGTAGTACCTGCCGCTCGGTTTAGTGCCTGTCTGTACGATAGTGCTAATTGGTGCGCACTACATCGGATGTAAACATGTTAATTGGCACTGACTTGTAACACCCACGAAGGAGGTGGGGCATTGCATAAAAAAGAAGAAGATCCGCCTCCGAATTGTATCACGTGATTGAGATTGGTTATTTTATCACAGAATTAAGTCTTAGGACGAGGTCGTGTGCGCATGCGTACGCGAAGAGAAATAGGTAGAGGGTTGCAGGTTTAGTTGTGAATGTGAAAAAAATCCAATATTTTGAACGAAGCTTCACAATCGATACGTGAACACATACGAACTTTCAAAATCAGCTAATCTATTGAGCTTATTAAAATTAATTAGCATGATTAATAATGTATCAATTAAAAGGATGGAAAAAAATTTGAGGAAACCGACCAACTCAGTTTCAAAATATGAGATTTTTTGCTTAATCCTATCAAAAGTTATTCCCTTTCAAAAGCGTTGCGTTCTTTCGTAGACACCCTGTATAGCAGGCATCTATGTTTGCCAAGCTGCATGTACTTACTAGTACAGCATGTTGTTTAACATTTGACACAGGATCTTGGTTATCTCAGAACAGGATGTTGTTGTATTACAAACACCATGGGGCTATAACACAGTACAGGTGGGTGATTGCTACCAAGCCAGCAGGACCCATGATAAGTGCTGGCTACCATTGGGTCAGGCCGCATTCCAAACCATGATGCTGGCCATGGTTAGGTGGCTATATTGCATGGGGTAGAAATAGAGAGGGTGCTGCCTGTCTGAAAATCATGAATTTCAAGGATGCACAAATGCCAGAAATGTTGTATAGGACAGGTGGGAAGAGGTGGGTTTAGGTGACGTGCACTGCAGTGACTGAGCGAGTTCCCCTACCTTGGTCTTTCTTATATGTACGGTGCCTATAGGACCAGATCACTCAACCAGTGGGTGAGGTTTAGTTGCATGTTATTTAAGAAGATTAAGGAGTAAGAGAACCTGCATTGATGCTAGTCTAGACTTGGCAGCATTTAATTTATTTTTATTTTTACCAATATAAAAACATTCTCTCTGAGAAAGATAGTGGTATCGGGGAGGTATGCAGCCATATTCCATGTGGTATCAACATGTTAATAATGACAGCTACAACTACAACAATAATGAAAATAAGCACTATACTTGGATTGCATAACCCTATACAGTTGTACAGTCTTCGCCTGAGAAAGAGAAAGTTTGCTACTGGGCGATTGACCATCTTGGAAGAAGCATTTTCTGGCCTGGTTTCTGAGCAAAGTGATGAAAGAATTAGCATGGAAAGAGTGACAAATACTACATCAGGTCATCATTGAAAGAAAACATCATTTAACCCATTAGTGCTCCAGACCTCTCTAAGTATAAGGTAGCTGACATGTACATTTGTTATACTCCTAAGATGCCCAGGATTGTATAATCTCTAAATTTTGCCCTCACTGAGTGTTGTTGTCTGCTCTATTTCCTTTGGCATGAGCCTAGATTTTTTTTGATGAAGAGCAGGTAATCCAGCTGCTGATGCAGACAGATACATGCAAGAATGTGGCAGAGCTGGTCACCATCTGTGCATTGTTGCAAATTTAAAAGACTGACTTAAAAAGAAACGTTTCATGAAATAATAGAGTACTGTTTGAATGCAACAAAATGCAGACCGATATCTCTTTTCCTTTCTCATTTTGGTGGTTTCAAGTCTTCAATTTTAGGTTGTGCATGCTTTGATGTATGTACTGCGTCGTGTGTATATAGCTATATTATAGTCAGTTAATGATGTAGTTCTTGCCATGTGTTGAGTGTTAACAAATAAGATGTACTAGTGTATAAATAACTGTGTAAATTTGTGACATAAAGCACACACCCATTCCCTTCTATATTAAACCCCTTCCCCATTCTTTAATAATTCCTGGCTCCTTCCCTGCAATACAAGGAAGCATTGTACTCTGATGTCCGATTATTTATTCATTCCAGTTTCTGAACATACATACATTAATTGATTGCATGAATTAATATAAACTGCTAATCAACCTAAGTTATAGGACTAGAAAAGGTGTGATGTGAACCTCTTTTGCTTTTGCAAGGATAAAGTTCTCATGATCATTCTGAATGATAAGGCTTTTTCAAACTCATACAGGCAAAATTGAGTTGCTTAGTTATTTCATTTTATTTCAGTGCAGAGAAGAAAAAATAATTTGCATTGAATATGATATGCTGCATGTGTGCAAGATTGTATCACAATCAGACATTTTTACATTTGGTGTCCAGTCCCTTACTTCTTTTATCCACAGTGTCATGCATTACTGCACCAATATTGTGTAGTCTAACTTCTTAAAACAAACTTTCTCTCCGTGGTTATCAGAATTCAATACCATGTTTGGTTTTAGTGAATGAAGCAGAACAAGCTCAGAATATTAAGTAATTATGGATACTGATGGCGGTTTATATATATAATAATAATAATTATATATATATACAAATTAAAAAGCTGTCATTGATATTATTTGTAAGGGGGTCGTTTCATTCTGGGACAGTACTTCATATAATGGTGTAAGCCCCATGCACTTAAGAGCATATATACCATCTACATCTGGTTTGTTACAGTATGATGGAATTATTACTGAGGAAGTTATCCACATCTGTGGTAGAGCTCTAGTATTGCAGCCTTTTCAACCATCACGATCAATCTAGTCACTTGTACTATCAGTTTCAATATTATCAACAAGATTGTCACTATTTTGGTCTTCACTCTGACAGAAGGGCAGTCTGCTACATATGCATATATATGCAATACGAATTAACATATACCATGTACTTTATGTGCATATCTCTTACCATCTTTAGGTGTAAAAATGGCTTCATTATAAATACTAGTGTTTTTTGTCGATAATGAAGCTGTGTCACCCTACAAACGCAGTATTCTTTCAACTTGCTAGGATCCTCTTATAAACCAATTTAACCATTGGCCTTACTGCTACGATGTGATCAATATACTGGCCTCTTAGTGGGTACAAGACACCTTCTGAAAGCTCATGCACCATCTGAAGCTGAAAGCTATGCACCATTTTCTGTATGCCGATGTATATTAGAAATTCAATAAGCTGTTATTCACAACAGTAGGATACCTGGGTATATTGCAGTGCCGTATATTCTGCTACAAGTCTAGCTGCCTGTTTTGAGATATGCATGCAATTGCAAGGGACACAGCCATAAACATTTCATATAGCCCCCCTTTATAATCACACTTACAACACATGCAAACACACCACAGTCCTTTGTATTTTCCTGTTTGGGCCAATTGGTGTTCTGCATGAAAATGTATAATCCTCAAACATAATTATTGTAGACTTAGCACCATGCAGCAGTTATATCAATACATTAACTAAATCACTCATACATATATATATAATATATAATTATTATATATATATACATATATGGGACAGTATCCGCGAAAATTTCGTATGTTTTATATCACTATAAGATAATAGTGTTATAACGTTTGAATCGCTATATCTTCCGAACGGTAAACGTTATTGACATCCTATTTTCAACACTTCATACTACACCATTTCTCTATGACAAAATACATTTTGGAGTCTTGCACTTGCTCCTTGCCAGCATTGCAACGTTCGATACCCCACCGGGTTCAAACCCGCCATAACTTTCGATAGGAGCAATCAAATCGCTTCAAATTCAGTTTGTAGGTAGAGAGGTCCTATTCCTATTCATTTATTTTGTTCGTTAATTTTTATATCATCCGTTACGGAGATACAGTTGAACAAACTACGTGCATTTTTTCCCGCTTGATTCGCGCCAATGATTTGGGCAAATCGCTTCTCGCTCAATGTATGGGGAGGCGGTGGTTATATCATTGGCGCGAATCAAGCGGGAAAACGCACACGTAGTTTGCTCAACTGTATCTCTGTAACGGATGGCATAAAAATTAACGAACAAAACAAGTAGATAGGTATAGGACCTCTCTACCTACAAACCGAATTTAATGCGATTTGATTGCTCCTATCGAAAGTTATGGTGGGTTTGAACCTGGTGGGGTATCGAACGTTGCAATGCTGGTACGGAGCAACTGCAAGACTCCAAAATGTATTCTGTCATAGAGAAATGGTGTAGTATGAAGTGCTGAAAATAGAATGTCAATAACGCTTAACGTTCGGAAGATATAGCGATTCATAACACTATTGTTTTATAATGTTATAAAACGTACGAAAGTTTCGCGGACACTTATATAATTATAATTATATGGGACAGTATCCGCGAAAATTTCGTACGTTTTATATCATTATAAGATAATAGTGTTATAACTTTTGAATCGCTATATCTTCCGAACGGTAAACATTATTGACATCCTATTTTCAACACTTTATACTACACCATTTCTCTATGACAAAATACATTTTGGAGTCTTGCACTTGCTCCTTGTCAGCATTGCAACGTTCGATACCCCACCGGGTTCAAACCCGCCATAACTTTCGATAGGAGCAATCAAATCGCTTCAAATTCGGTTTGTAGGTAGAGAGGTCCTATACGGCTATACCTATCGATTTGTTCTGTTCGTTAAATTTTATATCATCCGTTACGGAGATACAGTTGAACAAACTACGTGCATTTTTTCCCGCTTGATTCGCGCCAATGATTTGGGCAAATCGCTTCTCGCTCAATGTATGGGGAGGCGGTGGTTATATCATTGGCGCGAATCAAGCGGGAAAACGCACACGTAGTTTGCTCAACTGTATCTCTGTAACGGATGGCATAAAAATTAACGAACAGAACAAGTAGATAGGTATAGGACCTCTCTACCTACAAACCGAATTTGAAGCGATTTGATTGCTCCTATCGAAAGTTATGGTGGCTTTGAACCCGGTGGGGTATCGAACGTTGCAATGCTGGTACGGAGCAACTGCAAGACTCCAAAATGTATTTTGTCATAGAGAAATGGTGTGGTATGAAGTGCTGAAAATAGAATGTCAATAACGCTTAACGTTCGGAAGATATAGCAATTCAAACGTTATTACACTATTGTTTTATAATGTTATAAAACGTACGAAAGTTTCGCGGATACTGTCCCATATAATTATAATTATATATTATAATTATTATATATATATGTACTTAGACTACAAAGATAGAAGTTACATACCAATGAATCATTATAAATCCAGTCAGAACTTGCTAAAATACCATTTTTGTAGAATTGTATACATCATTGTTGATTTATAACGTGATTAAAATATCTTACTGACAACACATTTCAAGTACGTTGTTTACCATATCCAGTTCACTGCATCCTCATCACTGTTGTGGAGGGAATCAATTCCTACAATGGTGCATGCTTGTGGGTACACTACCTACGATGCAAGTAATAATAACAAACCAAACAAAGAATTTTTATTATATGCATACTATTAAGCGCCAATGCAATGTATTTGAAGTATAAGGACATCACACTTCAATAAGGCTTGAAACCTGTTAGTTTAGAAGAAAACCCCGGTTGTAACAGGTTATTAAAATCAAAAAAATCCGGTCGGTTAAGGTGATAAAATAACCGGTCCGTTAAGGTTGCTCGTTTTAAAATAACCGGTAATTTCCGGTTAAAAAAATTAACTTATGCATAAACGATGGACCAAAAGCTAATCCAGCGCTTCCACGATTTGTTCTGCTGCAGCGGGGAGTGTAGTCCAATTGGATTGCAGCGGGTTCATTATTAGGCTGATGTAGTATATAAAAACAACGATATTATGTAAGATTCCTGGACAAACTTGGTATATGCTTTTCACCCGAATATCCGAACAAACGCGGTATAGTAAACCCGCCCGACTAGCACTTTGCCACATGGCAAGTAAGATGATATGGTTCACGGCGTACTAGCTCCTAAACACGTCGCTGATCTCGCCGCATGCGCGCGCCTTTTCATCACGTGAGCAATGATATTCATTGAAATTAAAATTATTTGTTGTCTGCCATCAAGTTACTATAGGACGGTATGGGCAAAACAAAGCATTTGGTTATTACTGTACGTTGACAGTTGGGTTTTGTTTTTTTACAGTGGGCACTGGCATCATTCCATGGTAAAAATATAAAAGTATTACGAGACCCAAAATAGATAGACATAAACAATAGAAAACTGTAAATTGCCCATAGTATACCATACTATAGTAACTTGAGCACCAAGATGGCGGACAGAATTGAATATGAATTGAATTAACCTCAAATGAATTATCATTTCATGTGATTTTTGGGTCTATAGACTCTATACGACATGCTGTCAGTGTGCGCGCGTACTCACCATGAGGGTATATAGAGGAGTTGTTGTTATAATTACATAATGAAGATTAATTGCTATAAATATGTACCACTACTACGACGTGAGATAGATCTCTGCCTTCTTCTCAGACCGTTGTTCGCTTATTGTTTACTCGTGCCCAGCACTATTGCAAGAGTAAGACTCGCGTGAGGCCACTTGCTACATGTACTAAAAATACCAACCGGCCAGTTGAGGTTGTTCAAAGTTTCTAATAACCGGTTGAAGCGGTTATTTAGCCGAAATAGAACCAGTTGGGGCGGTTATTTGATTCTCGCAACCGGTCAACCGACGGCAACCGGTTAACCGGAGCTCCGGAACAACCGGTTTCAAGCCTTACACTCCAATAAACGTTTCCTCTTCAGATAAGAAATAATCAGGAAATCAACATATATGTGATACAAACCTTGGAATACCTATTCACACCTTGATATCATTTGTTGTAAGCCAATGTCTTTGGCTCCTTGCTAACATAACTAGATCATGGGAAATATCCTCCACATCTCCTGGTATGGACATTCAAAATATGTTGTACACCTTCACATGTTGTACACCTTCACATGAATGAATCACCATATCTGATGATGGCACAGAATAGACAGAGTGGATAAAGGGAAAGATGGATGGGGCTACATGTATATAGCTGTTCTAGTGACGCAAGGATTTATCCCCTGTATAATTAAAATTAAGTGATCGATCCAACATTAAATATTCATATCTATGTCAACTAAATGGTAGAGGTGCATGGATTTGCTGTGATGAGCGGGAATCATTTTTGCAGCAGCATTTGTGCAGTGGTAATACACTTGTCACTAATTAAGGGTACCATTTTCCAGTACATCAATGTCGAATATTCATGATCAGGTCTTTATCCAGATATCACTTTAAATTTCCTTTTGTGTGTTTTCATATGTGAATATACGTGTTCTTCCTGGTCATAGCATATATTGCCTCTTCCTAAAAGTATTACATAACTTCATATAAAAAGCAAGGATAATGTATCCATAGGTCAAGTTGAATTAAAAAGTATGCACGTATAATATTGTAGACTAAATTGTGTTTCATAGTATTTACAGAGATGTGTGTTGGTGTTGGAGTGTGGAGAGGAAATCCAGCAAATTGTCAGCCAGCAATGGATCATATACATGTGTATCATGCAGCAACATACTATGTATACATACAAAGCAATCAGCCTTGTGGTTTTACTTGAATATCACAATATGTACTCATCTTAGTCTTCATTGTTTCAGCACAGAAAGCACCTTTATCTTCACATGTGCATCTGTTGTATGGATCCTCCCACCCTTGCCATTGCACTTAAAATTTTGTTCTATTTCAGCAGCAAACTTTTCTCAGCAACAAACCTAAAACCATTCCAACAATATTGGAGTCGTGCAAGACACTGGACACCGTCATTCTTTTAACATTAAACTTAGCCTTTATTGCCTTCCCTTTTTATGTTCCTCAATTCGTACAAACCTTTTGCAGTGCTCCTATTAATTGTACAAGATTTTACCTTTTCTCCACAAGATTTCCCAGCTTTCCACACATTATAATTTCTAATAGGCTACCGGTATGTCTCAGTACCATTAAGCATTCAATTGTGTACACATATAAAACGACATTCATATACATTTTACCTGTGGCACATGTTTTTTTTTATCATAGTACTTCTTCTGACTTTTTCAACGTTTTCAACAAGGCTTCTCTTTTCTGCATAAAACCCTAGCTAATGAAGGACATTGCACGAGCCATCCTTACCTGCAGAGCCTTGCAGCCCATAAGGCTGTTTGCTTAGGTGCATACAAAGGTTAATGCATACGTTTGTGTGTTCAAATATTAGCATAAATAGCCTTCCAGCATCAGTAACAAAATACTTCCCTTTCTCAATCCATGCTTGTACTGCTTATCAGCATTTTCATGGTACATCCCTCTAACAAGATAGGTAAATAGTTCTTTTCAGAATGGATACGCAACATTGTATTTCGTAGCTTCGTCAATTTCACACTTCAACACGTGTTTAATCACTTGAATAGTAGAAACGCGAAGTTAATTTGCTCACTGCTGTTACCATAATTGTCATGCCTAGCTTATGGGGTCCCTAAAACTCTATAAGCTAGCTACGGTCCCTTCAATGCAAACTTCTCAGCTTAATATTTTGAGGTATATACAAGTATGGGGGGGAAAAAATAATCGTAACTGAATTACGTAAATATGAAAACTGCATGCGCAATGCATGCTGACTGTTTTGAATCTTAACAATATTGAGAAAGTGGAAGTAGTATAAAGGGAGTGTTGTCATCTGATAGTTTGAAGACGTTTTTAATCCAGTTGCATGTTATGCTTTGCTTGAACGAATTCGGAAGCTCATTTGAAGTGATTGCCCACATCTGAAATATCTTGATCGGTATCTGCAGCAGTCTTATTTCTTCTATGACGCATATCACATCAATTACTTGCTCACATGTATAGTTAGTATTGATGCCCTGTTAGAACATAAGGACACATGCCATAGGGAAACAACTACATGCATGTACGACTAGAGTCTAGAATGCTTACCGTCAAGTCTGAGAGATAGGAGCATGTGATATTTCTAATATCATTTAAGCGTTTGGTATCGTTGCACTGATTGCCCCTTACTTGTCGGAGAATGCCACAAAATGTTTGGAACTTAACGGCGTTAGAATCATTCACTGTGTACTGTATAAGTTTTGGTATAGTACATGGACACGTTATAGGTTCATTTTAGAAACTTACTGCTCCGCTTAAAGCATTTAGGGCCTGGAAGTTATTTTGGATATCTGTAAGAGTAGCAGAGCCCTGGGCAACCACAATTAGGAGACAAGCCAACTGCAGATTCATGATAGTTCTTAACGCTGTGAAGATATGAAGTGTTGCGCAAAGCAGTTGAATTTATATAGCTTTCAAATATACACGGATTGTGTATAATTAATTTCAATTTCCGGAATCTTACACGTAGCAAACATGTAATTGCATGTATAGGCGTTGCATTCCATGGCCACAATATACGACTTCTAAAGGTATTATACAAACCTTAGCACCTTGATGTTAATGCATGAGAAGGTTGTGCTCTTCCGAAGTGCAAGTAAGAAGTGTTATTAGGGTGTCTCCCTTGCGATTGGCAGAATTGGGGAAGGGGGGAGGGGCGGCTCCGTGGTGCCGTTCAGTTTATTTTTGTAACAGTTAAAAACTATAGCCTGTGAACGTTTTAACTGCTTGCGCCACACTGAGCGCTTTAATTAAGTAGTGCAATATATATATATGGGACATGCTCACTCTTCTGGCTTTTTTGTTTAATTCCACGTTGAACAAAAATAGTATATCTTCCCATAATCTTCGTAACGGTACTTGTTCCGTACAACATTTTTCTGTACAATTTTGTACACTTGTCCCCACATCATCTCTCGCTTTATAAATCGCTCGACATGTCCAGAAATTGTGGACATCGATGCATAACTCGGCGTACGATTGTGATAAAAAATTCTAATTGCACCATTAAACTCACTAGGTACTTTAGAGATTTATCACGTTATTAAAACTGCTAATTAATTTATTAAAAAATATTATTGTTATTGTCTTTTAATAAATGCATTGTATGTCTGCATGGCAGGGAAGTTAGGAATAGGCATCGCTGTTACATAAAATCCTTCCAAACTAAAGCTATCGTCGATTTTAGTGATCTAAGTATACGCATGCGCAACTCAAAACATTTAGTTGTACTCGTGCCCCTGCCATTGGATGCATTGTGTAGGTCACGTGATCTGTTATTTAACCAGTAGTTGGGCGTAGCCTTTTGGCGGAGGGTCGGGTATCAAGCCTATACCAAGATTTGTACGGACTACCCATCTGATAGTATTGTGGATATAATAGCTCTACACTCGCTATCAATCTAATTCTTGGTATACGCTAGTCTCGCTAGCCAGACGTACAACATCGAACTTCACCTGGATAGGCTTGAAACCCCCATAACGCGAAGGTCGAGCTAATAGAACCGCTGCTGCGGAGTAGCTACTACATATAGGTGCATCGCTCTGGCGTTGACCACGACGACTGGCTTGTTTTTGATAACATGCTAGAAGTTCTCGTGGAGGAGTGTTAAGGATATAAGCCTTCCACTAGCTAAAGAATTAACATATGCATTCCACTGTGTCCTGGCCCTATTATACTGTATATTGTCGATTAATGACTGTATATGGATCAATTGGCAGGCAAGGTCACTCCATAGCAGTCTCGTTCCCAGACCCAATATCTGCTACGAGGTTAAGTCCTGTACTCATTTCTATCCAGCTCCACCAGAATTTTGGCTAGGGTATACAAGAAGGATGAACAGCCGTAAACGTATTCGGCAGTTGGCCTGAGATTTGTGTGTTTGTTATGCCGTGTGTTCTACTTTTTGATGATTGAGCGGCTGGAAGGAAATGCACACGCACCCACACCCAAATGCAAATACAAACATGCACCATGCACGCAAATACACACACACACACACACACACACACACATGTACATGCAAATACACACACACATGTACATGCAAATACACACACACACATGTACATGCAAATACACACACACACACACACATGTACATGCAAATACACACACACACACACATGTACATGCAAATACACACACGCACACACATGACACAGGACTTGCATGGGCATGCAGTTGAAGAAAAGATCACATACATGCACCTGTCTATCTAATTTACTCCTACAAATACTAAAGCAATGGCACAAAAAAGGATGCCATGATGCAGCTCTGATCTGTCATCAATTAACAGATCGATGGCCGATAGCATGAAGGCTGGTGATCATGACTCATATACAATGGCAAGGATGCTAGGTAGAACCTACAAGTATGTACTAGTCCTGAGGGCCATGCATGTGAATCGTTTACATAACAGCCATACCTAATGACCACATGCCACCACCCTAATTAAAGTACATCTAATACCTTCTCGAACTTTCCACATTTATCACAATCACACACACATACACAACCAATACATAACCAAATAAGTATAAATGCCACACCACAACTGTTACATCACCTATTACATACATCTGCAGAGCCATGTACATATAGCTAGACCACATAATTAAAGCCTTCCATTTGAGTTGTTGCTGAAGTGTTTTCACCAGGTGCATGTTAGAAGGGTGGCTGGCACAGTCCATGAGATGCAAAACTTTGTGTCCAGTCCCTGGTCCATACCAGGTGATCATGTAGGTAAGCCTCCTCTCCTGGCAGACAACTGGTGTCTGTGCTATGTGTACAACCAAACCAAGGAGTTTTTCTAACCAAACTAATAAAGGTGGACACCACAGGATGTGACAATTGTAGCTGATTTAAACAATTATGCATGTAACACATAGATCTATCTCCTTCTAACTGTACACGTACCCTACATCAGAAACCTTTACACTTAATTTGATTCATATCCCAGTGGCTGCCTCTGGGGTGTGCTATCAAATTCCTCATCTCTAGGGAGAAGGGCCAACAAGTATTATCTTTTCCCAACTGTTCCACCACAAGGATATCTCCCATCCACCTTCACAAGGCACTCTCTCCACAAGGCTATCTCACACAGCTACTTCCCTCCACCTTCACAAAACTACCTCCCTCCACCTTCACAAAACCACCTTCGCAAACCTCCCTCCACCTTCGCAAACCTCCCTCCACCTTCGCAAACCTCCCTCCACCTTCACAAGACTACCTACCTACACCTTCACTAGGCTACCTCCCTCTACCTTCACAAAACTACCTCCCTCCACCTTGACAAAACTACCTCCCTACACCTTCACAAGGCTACCTACCTCCACCTTCACTAGGCTACCTCCCTCCATCTTCACACCACCTTCACAAGACGACCTCCGTCCACCTTGACAAAACTACCTCCCTCCAACTTCATAAGGCTACCTCCCTCCACCTTCATAAGGCTACCTTCCTCCACCCTCACAAGGCTACCTCCCTCCACAATCACAAGGCTACCTCCCTCCACCTTCACAAGGCTACCTCCTTACCTTCCTCCACCCTTACAAGGCTACCTCCCTCCACCTTCACAAGGCTACCTCCCTCCACCCTCACAAGGCTACCTTCCTCCACCCTCACAAGGCTACCTCCCTCCACCTACATACATGTGGCTACCTCCCTCCACCTTCACAAGGCTGTCACCTTTTCCACCTTCTCATATGTGGATATAGTAAAGAAGTAGGTTGCATTTCCCAATAAATTTGAATTGCCGCATGTATTCCTCACGTGATTTATCCTTATAAGGTTCGTCTCTGTGGAACGGTTTTTTTGCTGTATTGGTAGTTTTCATTCTGCAGAGATGAAAAAATATATAGACACATACGTACAATTTGCCAAAAAAAAAAAGGAACGAAACCTACAAAAATAAAAATGGCGTCAGTGTAGTACCTAGCCGCTGACCAATGACAACTGACAAGTGTATAGGCACACACAATAATCACCGCAGCAGCAACAAACACATATAACACACGGATATAAAGTCCATACACACTCAGACCATCTGCCGTTCTAATGCCAGGTATCTCCAGTCTCGACTGACTCTTCCTTAAATAGTAGACCTTAAGTATTACCCAAACTCGTCACTTGCGCATGCTCCATGGCCATGCAGTTGCATGTTCTATTATTAACCAGTTACTACAGTCAGGTTTGCAAGTAAGAGCATGCCCATCTTTACAAATGAAGGTAGAACAGGTGCAAAAGAGTGGCTTTGCTATAGGAATTAATCATATCCACGAACTCCTTTTGTGGTAGAATTAGCGATATAGGTGAGTAAGCCGGAATCGAATCGTTTAAAACCAGCGCAACCAAAACAAGCCGCTCTAGAATCCATGTACATGTACATACAGGTAGCTAAAACACTCCGAACATGCATGATCGCGCCTTACAGGGCTTAAAACGAATGTCCGAGCAGCCGAGTAGGCCTATATTACCAATAAAAGTACAATCGCATCTAAGCCGGTAGGCGGTAGCCACCCATGCACACGCACAACAGTCGACACATGTGTAACAAGCTGTCATGCAAGTATCGAACCATCGTTGCAAGGATTCATACCGTGGTCGGTGATTTGTGTCTTCTTGTTTGAAAACCTTCATCGCGGCAGGGCACACACGCGGCATTTGTCAATCTATTGGCATCTACAAAGACATATGAACCTTAATGATAAAAGTGATCAGGGAAGCGAGGGTAAAAGGGTCATGAACGTTAGAATATGTCACACTCCAGGCCTAATGGTTGTACTAACAGCAGTTAGTCTTTCCTTTTTGATATCTAGTTTGGACTTTTGTCAGGAAGCATAAATGTCTTGAAAAACCCTCATTTTATAAATCAAAATCCATACATGTCTATGGAAATGCTGAAATTCTGATGAGGAAGCGTCAAGAAGAGGGCTAATTTTTTTGTTTAACGATAGAGGCATACCTTATGGCCCTCTGCATCATAAAGTTCTTTTTCCTTGTCATGGTCATCTTTTCCTGAGTGACAGTGATCAAAAGAGTGTCATCCTCCATACATTTCAATGGACGCGTGCACGGTAATGAAACGGGAAAAACGTCATAACGCGTCAGGAATTAGTAATGAAGGCATGCAATTTCTGGCCATGAATTATTTTCCATGCCGCGAGTGCAAAGATTACTAATCCAACGGGTTAGAATTCCACATTTCTCCGCGTACGAGTGTTGTAAAATTAGCGATGTAAACCTTTACCTATTGATTTGTCTTGTTCGTTGATTTTGATATATCCGTTACGGAAATACAGCTGAACAAACAACGTGCACGTTACGTTTTCCCACGCGATTCGTGCCAGTGATACAATCACCGCCTCCCCATACACTGAGCCGGAGGCAATTTGCCCAAATCATTGGCGCGAAAATGCCCCATGCTAATTATATGGCAGCAATGATTTCCTAACAATCAATGGATATCAGTGAAAAGGTTTGTACTGCTTTGTCAGAGGAGAGGGCGGTCAACCTTAATTTCCGGTTTAGAAATTAATTATCAATAATTTATGCATAATCGATGGACCAAAAGCTAAACCCGCGCTTTGCTAGTCGGGCGGGCCATACTACGGCGTTTGGGTGACAATTAAGCCTATACCAAGATTTGTTCTGCTGCAACGGGGAGTGCAGTCCGATCGGATTGCAGCGGGTTCATTATTACCCATTAGCGGCTATATGCCAGTATAAAGCAGCAATATTACGTGGACAAATCTTGGTGTATGCTCTTCACCCGAATACCCGACCAAACGCGGTAGTAAACCCGCCCGACTAGCACTTTAATTTGCCACAATCCCACATGCATATGACAAGTACGTACTAGCTCCTAAGCACGTCACTGATCTCGCCGCGTACGACATGTTATGCGCGCGTACTCACCATTAGTGTGAATAGAGGAGTTGTTATAATTATATGTACCACGTGTTATGGATCCCTGCCTTCTTCTCGGACCGTTGTTCGCTCTCCTCCGCTTATTGTTTTCTTGTGCCCAGCACTATTGCAAGTGGATAAGACTCGCGTGATGCCACTTGCTACTATAATTAAAATACAAACCGGTCGGATGAGGTTGTTCAAAGTAACAACCGGTTGAAGCGGTTATTTAGCCGAAATAGAACCAGTTGGGGCGGTTGTTTGATTCTTGCAATCGGTTAACCGTCGGTTAACCGGTTAACTGGAGCTCCGGAAAAACCGGTTTCAAGCATTACTTGCATGTATTGACATATAGAGCCTTACGCGCGCAATAGTTTTGCACTTGAGCGCAAAGCAATCAAGTTATGAAGTTAAGCTCAGAGCCCGAAACTCATTCAGAGCTCAAGGCTCAGAGCGCAAGGCTCAATACAAAGTCCAAATTTGCATTGCACGTTAGCGCAAGGCAATTTTGGCAAGGGCTTTATGGGCCGATAGTATACATGTACATGTGTATATAATTATAATATACTGAATTATATATATATATATATATATGTATATAGATTTCGCCGTCCCATAGAGAGTTTTTAGCCTAGCGCTCTGAGCGTAACAACAAAATTAGTTTGCATTTGTATATTGAGCCTTGCGCTCTGAGCTATAGCCTTGTGCTCTGAGGTTTGGGCTCTGAGCTTAACTTCAAAATTGCGCCAATACAAAGTTGCATGGGCTTTGTATTGCCGGGCTCTAAGTCAATAGCTCGCGTGCGCGACCTATCAGGCCACTGTATTTGCATGCTTTCTATGAGTGGTGAAATCATGCATGTACTGGATGACGTACATCCCGAGGGGATTTCTAGCGCATGAAAGGTATCTCTCCTGTAATTACAGGATTTACGTGGTTCACTTTGTTCTGAAATTGTCAGTGGTAAAGGATACAGTTGTTCAGCGGCTGTGTAAGAATTCAGTCCAAATTATTAGATGGAATTGGAATGAATTGTACATTTACTACAAGTTGATCACCTCCCAGACTAGGTTGTCTCCCCTCGGACCGAGGTATGTCGTGCTATCGTTTAATAGTCTCCCCTATAATATTTGTCAACCCGGACCTTCTGCGGATGGTCCCTAGTCTTCAAACCGCAGCTGCGGATGGATTACATCACCGCTACGCGGATACATGTAGAGGGTCTGGAAGCGTTACTGGTCAAAATCCTGGCCAGTGGGCGTGTCATAATTAGATTCAGCCACGTACTTATCACGCACATTTTCAGATCTCGTCCCCATTTTTACCCATTCTCATTATAGCATGGCATTGGAATTTGGATTATCTTGTGTCTGTTCTCAGTACAGGTGAATATCTGTGTTACGAGCTAGTGCAAGTACTATTCAAAATAGGAGGTCAATAGCGTTTACCGTTTCGGCGTTTGGATTCAAACGCGAGGCATTTTAGAAGGGCGATTTTTTCCCCAAATTAAGTTTCTCCTAAGAGGTGATAATTTAAAGATTTACTTGAAAAAATTGTGGTGTGTAAACACTGTGCAGCATATAGTTATCCTTAGTTGGTCATGTTCCATTTTTCTTTTGTATAGAATTTCAATCCATGCATATATAATTTTTCGGTTCAGAGAACAATCCGCGTGCAGAATTCAAATCGAAAAATGCACGCGCACACACATACACACACAAATGCACACACACACATACACGCATGCAGTTGCATTAGACGACTGAGAAATTCTGTCGAGCCAGTGGTTTATGGATATCCCGTTGTTATGAGGTTTAAGACAAGGCCTTCGATAGGTTTTTCTTTCAGTAGTGGTTGCTGAAATATGGAAAGGCGGGGGAGATATAGTAGTAGTTTCTATTAATTGTATACTAGCCTTTTGCAATAAGGAATTACTTAGGTTAGGGTTAGGGTTAGGGTCAACATGTCGATTGGTGTGGATGGAGTCAAAGGTTGATGAAAGAGCTTCATTGCATGGGAGAAGCAAGGGCATTATAAATATTGACGGCCTCGAGGAGGTATGGTGAATTGATATGGTCAGGGAAGGAGGCACCAATAGAGCTGATGTATGCAGCAGCGCAATGGAGGAAAACAGATCGAAAGCCCAAACCGCCATGGGATAAGCTCAACGTGCTTGCTTCCAGGCTGGGCAGTTAGGTGACAAGTCAATAGCAGTGCACTCCATGAAGCAATTGCAAGCTCTGACATTATCATCAAATGTAGCGAGAGCGGACTGAATCAAATTTGGAGGTGTGGTACGTGCAATGTGCGTGAAGGCAGCACACTGGCGAAGGAGAGTTAGGGCAATCTGGGGATCCTCTTCTAATATCTTGCAACTGCAGAAACTATAGTTTCTGCAGTTGCAAGATATTAGAAGCCCTGATGGCTGATGATACGAAGTCTTCACAAAAGCTTTTATCTCCAATTGCCATTTGTTGAAAAATAGGGACTCACAAGCATTCTCGATTCCAGTGATGACAGGGTGAATAACGAGAGAAAATAGATGGGAGCCATCTGGATCACCTTGCTGCACACCTGAGGTATATAATTATATACATGTATAATTATTATATAATTATAGTATTATATTGCACGACTTAATTAACGCGCTCAGTGTGGCGCAAGCAGTTAAAACGTTCACAGGCTATAGTTTTTAACTCTCACAAAAAAATAAACTGAACGGCACCACGGAACCGCCCCCTCTCCTCTCTCCAATGGACCTTTTGCCTTCTGACGTCACAAATTAATTGGTTGACATAAGTTTTTATAGGAACTTCACGAAGAAACACAGCAAGTACTAAATCAATGTTAAATGAATGCTTGACTATGTTCCAAAATGAAGTACCTTCGCCAGTTACGGTGCAAATGTTGCAGCGCTCACAAGTTACGAGAAGTTGCCCTCCCCCCCCCCCCCCCCCCCCCCCCCAAAACAAAAATCGAAAAGCGCGACTTCGCGTGTCTCATTAGCAACTTCCGCAATGTTTCGCTGCATACAAATCCCTTACAGAGCTTCATCGTGAAATAAAACAAAAATGAATCGTGTGGTAATTTACTTCTCAATAAAAATTTAAAAAGAAAAGCATGTAGGAGTTATGATGGTGAAGTTATGCCATTTATAAAGTTGCCCCCCCAAAATTCATGCGTGACGTCAAAGGCAAAAGGTCCATTCTGCCAATCGCAAGGGGGACACCCTAATAACACTTCTTACTTGCACTTCAGAAGAGCACAACCTTCTCATGCATTAACATCAAGGTGCTAAGGTTTGTATAATACCTTTAGAAGTCGTATATTGTGGAATGCAACGCCTACATGCAGTTGCATGTTTGCTACGTGAAAGATTCCGGAAATTGAAATTAATTATACACAATCCGTGTATATTTGAAAGCTATATAAATTTAACTGCTTTGCGCAACACTTCATATCTTCACAGCGTTAAGAACTATCATGAATCTGCAGTTGGCTTGTTTGCTAATTGTGGTTGCCCAGGGCTCTGCTACTCTTACAGATATCCAAAATAACTTCCAGGCCCTAAATGCTTTAAGCGGAGCAGTAAGTTTCTAAAATGAACCTATAACGTGTCCATGTACTATCAAAACTTATACAGTACACAGTGAATGATTCTAACGCCGTTAAGTTCCAAACATTTTGTGGTATTCTCCGACAAGTAAGGGGCGATCAGTGCAACGATACCAAACGCTTAAATGATATTAGAAATATCACATGCTCCTATCTCTCAGACTTGATGGTAAGCAATCTAGACTCTAGTCGTACATGCATGTAGTTGTTTCCCTATGGCATGTGTCCTTGGTCATGTTTTAACAGGGCATCAATACTAACTATACATGTGAGCAAGTAATTGATGTGATATGCGTCATAGAAGAAATAAGACTGCTGCAGATACCGATCAAGATATTTCAGATGTGGGCAATCACTTCAGATGAGCTTCCGAATTCGTTCAAGCAAAGCAGAACATGCAACTGGATTAAAAACGTCTTCAAACTATCAGATGACAACACTCCCTTTATACTACTTCCACTTTCTCAATATTGTTAAGATTCAAAACAGTCAGCATGCATTGCGTATGCAGTTTTCATATTTTCGTATTTCAGTTACGATTATTCCCATACATGTATATACTTCGAAATATATTAAGCTGAGAAGTTTGCATTAAAGGGACCCTAGCTAGCTTATAGAATTGTAGGGATCCCATAAGCTAGGCATGACAATTATGGTAACAGCAGTGAGCAAATTAACTTCACTAATTCAAGTGATTAAACACGTGTCGTGTTGAAGTGTGAAATTGACGAAGCTACGAAATACAATGTTGCGTATCCATTCCTATTTACCTGCATTAATTGTATCTGATCAAGCTAGGAAGGCCTGCATTAAATGTATCTGATCAAGCTAGGAAGGTTGTGAATGCAGCTGTTAATGATGGAGCTTATTATCCTCAGGTACATAAATGTGCTCTGTAAATTCCACACATGCTCAATTAAATATTGTTCAGGCAGTAAGGAACATAAAAGATGCACAAGAAGTCAGAAGACTGAAGTACTATGCCACAAGTAAAATGATATATGAATGTCATTTTATGTGTGTACACAATTGGATACATGCTTAATGGTACTGAAACATACCGGTAGCGATTATAATAATGTGTGGACAGTTGGGAAATCTTGTGGAGAAAAGGTACAATCTTGTACAATTAATAGGAGCACTGGAAAAGGTTTGTGCGAATTGAGGAACACAAAAAGGGAAGGCACTAATAATGTTAAAAGAATGAAGGTACTCAGTGTCTTGCATGACTGCTATATTGTTGGGATGGTTTTGAAAAGATTGCTGCTGAAATTTTAAGTGCAATGCAAGGGTGGGAGGATCCATACAACAGATAAAGTTGCTTTTTGTGCTGAAATAATGAAGACTAAGGTGAGTACATATTGTGATATTCAAGTAAAACCACAAGGCTGATTGCTTTGTATGTATACATAGTATGTTGCTGCATGATACACATGTATATGAAGCAGGTTGCATTGTCCATTGCCGGCTGACAATTTGCTGGATTTCCTCTCCACACTCCAACAACAGCACACTGCTATTGCCACTGCCCCATGGAGCCATTTTTAATTAGATAGTCGATTAGGCTCGTTTATCGACGATTTAATGAGCTATGAATATTTGTCGATAAAATGACTCGACGGTGCATACTAATTGCGCCATTAATTCGTAATCGACGATGTAATTAGAATCGCGGCAACACTGACTGTAGATTTCGATATAAGGCAGTATAACAGAATGACGCAGCTAAATTAGTCATCTCGTGCATCTGTTCGTATCAGTTTGAGTGTTCATCATCTCGCAACGGGTATTATTGACAAGTTGGCAGGTCTGTTCATAATTTGTTGTACAGCAAATTCCACAGGTCATCGGGTGTTTCAAGGGGACTAACGACGTTCATTTCAAACTTTCTGGGCATAGGGTAACACGATTTCAATGCGAACAAACAGCCGCATTGCTACGTACATTTGTGTGGTCGTTACTATTAGAGCGAGTGGCTGTGGCACTTTTTGCAGTGCTGTGCAATTATGTCAGTTTCTCCAGAAAAAACTACTCAATTTAAAAAAAGCAAATGGTTTTATCTCTACCTACGTGGCTTTTTAAAACCAGCATACAAGGCATAATAGAAAAGAATATAATTATGTATATATTATACATGTACATATACATGTATGTTTCTGTTTGTGCCTTCCATTCCAACTTGACATGACTCGAAAATGCGTCATCCTTCATCTTCAGTTTAAAACACAAATCCTCACTGATCACTCCACTGTTTAACTTGCAGTTTTTGCATTTGTGCCTTAGAATAGCTATGTCTTAATTAAAAAGGCTATTAGGATACTGATTGCTCATTATCCATGCGAGCTTCCTTTCTATTTTCAACATGTATACGTTACTAAGGTAATCATGTCCTTAGAGGAGTCATTTATGCCTCTGACATCAGCCTCAATCATAATTGATTAATTACTGTTCCAAAAATGAGTTTGATGCACACTTTCATATATAAAAATGATTACATGGACGGTGTGGGAGTCTGATTAGAGGTGGCATACGGATTGAAAACTCTGACATCAAAGAATGTCCGCTCAAATTGACCACCCACAATTACCACCCCCTCCTCCCAACGCCAAACTACTAAACTCCGTATTAAAATGTAAAGCCTGGTGCTGTTCTAGTAAATTTGTTATGAAATGCAGTACATGTACACATTATAAAAATGCAGTGTTATGTGTCCAGTAATTCTTAAATAAATGCGCACTCTGTGGTATCGAGTTCAATGTTCTGAGCAAATTCAGCATGCATAGATTATAGATTACCATGCAGCTATAACCTATTGTAACTAATGCGTTGCGGCAATTGCTGACAACAATATACATCTAGGGATGATTGAGATTGCCCTAGCAAGAAACTGGATGATCGCAATATGCAGCCAAATAATGCATACCAAAAAAGGAGTAATATATGTGTACATACACGCATTTTGTTGTGGCACCTGCAAAATGTATTTCAAAACAGCCTTAGAATACTGTAATATTTCACCTGTATGATAGGAGTATTTAATATGCCTAAGTAGATATCCACAACCATCACCTAGAATATAAAAAGGAATACATCATTGGCATGTAGCACTAGCTCGTACTGTGGGTTCCAAGTGTGTTACCAGTATTCCCCTCATACTTAGTTCTGTCACATATATTATATTCCTGTAGCACAAACTTGTCACACAGAATGATTTAAAATACAGAAATTCTTGCAATTCATACACCCATATGCACGCAATTTTACTCAGTCTGTGTAATTGTACAATCAGCCTTTCATATTGTACCTGAAATATGACACCAGAATAATGAGGCAACACATGAAGATGTAAGTTTCATAATACCAGCTGCAAATATCTTATTACCCTGTATAATATATCACATGTCATTCAGCATACAAATTTTTGCGTTTTACAATGGCCTTTAGCTCAATAGGCAATATAATTAATTAATCAAACTGATCATATTCATATTCAGATGTGTTCTATAATAGAGTATCAAATCTTATATTTAGCATATAAGAACAGTATTGTACACAAACTGTAAATGTGCATTTATGACAGTTTCAAGAAAATGTCAGTTCTGTTGCAAAGAGTTTCAAATTCAGGGAATCTATAAAATAGTTTGAAAAATAATACTTCTTATACATACAAAATTGTAATTCCCAATGTAAAAGTTATAATGTAAACCAGTATTGACAACGTGCAAACACACTAACTAGTACTGTGACTTTACTAAACTAGTAAAATGATAACATTGTAGTACTTTGCAATTAGAATTCAGTGACATTTAAACTCCATCTAAGGCTGCCCAAATATTAATATTCTTAACAACAGTCATTTTGTGGCAGACTCCAAGAGTATAATGAAATTTCATTAACTTATTAATTATTACCAAACCATGATTTGCAGCAAAAATCCATGATAAGCTGCTAAATACACTTTGCAGTAATAAATCACTCAATTTACCTTAGGGTGTAACCTTTGTATGCATAGGCAAAGGTGTAGCATAAGCTGATGTTTCATTGTACATATTGTGTGAACCTGAGAGGTGAGACATCATTGAAATTGAGAGTATAATAAAATACATGTATGTGAGAATCACAATAAATGAAACTGTTTTACTTTTAAGCTGAATAACTGGTAATTATGCTCACACATATGCATATTAAAAACCTATCTTGTAGTAAAAAAAAAATTAAGAAGTAACTAATCATAAAGTAATTGTATTTTTAAAATAAGCATCAATTACAAGCTCACAATAAAATGACATTTAATCTTTTAATCCTAAATTTTGGACAATTGACCTATTCACTATTCTAACCATCCATTCATGTTGGTATTGGAACAGTCACACCTCAAAATCCATATGAATATGAAACAATTAAAAAAATGCCATGGCATTATACATGTATATATATAATTATATAATTATAATTATATGTATAAGCAATATTATAATTATATATATATAATTCTATTAGCAAATAATCATAGCATTGGTTAGAAGATTTGCTGTATTTACAGTGTTTGGCAAGTATACAGGCTGTCAATCCTAAATACAATCCATTGCAATTGTTCTTTTACTCCATTATTCTGGAGGCATGTGGGCATCCCACTTCATGCATAAACTACTGTAATTGCATGGATATGATGCCATCTCTGCTTTTAACTTCTTCAACCTTCAATTATGTGCCTATGAGGGGCAACATCTCAACATTACATACCACAGTGTGAATAATAAACCTGCCATATTAGAAGGCAAGATACCTTCCATGGATGTATGATCTTACAACATTTTTTATACTAAGTTACTAAGTAACAAATCCATGTTTGCATGTATATGTCATTTATTCTATTCTTTATTATGCCTAAGGTAAATTGAAAACAGAAGTACATGCCACGAAGAAAGAAGCACTCACTGTTCCTCTACCCTACTCAAAACTCTTCCATCGGATCCTCTTCTTGGTTATCAGCTCTACCCGTGATCTTCATTGGGGAGTTTGGAGCTATATAGAATTCTACAACTGGCGTTATATTTTCAGGAGGGTATTGTCTTCGTGGTTCATTTCATGATGCTTTATGCCTTCTATACAACTGGCAACCAACTCATCTCCAAAGTAACTGTGTCTGTGGACAAGGATTTACTTTTGTTTTTAACAGGGGCAATAAGCTTGTTGTTTTTAACAGAGGCAATAAGCTTGCTTATGGAGAGCATCACTTATGCTTCAATGACCAGTAATTAATGGCAGGGGTAAAAGACATCCTGATAGTGTCCATTTTAAGTTTAGATATGTTAGGTATGGTATGAAAAGAAAATTTCCATTTTCCCATCAGCCATGAGTGAAGTAAGCAAGTGGTTGAATTATTAACTACTGAAGATAGAATGTGACCCTTTCATCTTTTCATGGATGTAATTTGCAGCAAAAGGATGTAGCCCCAGTACTAATGCTGCACCAAAATGTTTTTTTTTCCCTTCAGATGTTATATGTACACCCCTGTTTGCAAAAAAGTTCAGATGCATTGGCATTACTGTACAATTTGCCTAGATTTGGCTGGTTGGTTTAACAAAATGCCCATACATATCATGACGGTCCTTCTCTTTTTATTGATGGTGAATCCATCCCCTCTCGTGATGGCATGACCCAAGGTGAGCCACTTGCCACATGCATGGGAATGTATGCCATTGGTATTATACCAATCATTAACAGCTTAGATCCTCAGACATTAAGCACGTGTGGTACGCAGATGATGCCAATGCAGGTGCAAGACCTGGTGGGATATGTCAACAAGGTCCCAGGTATAGGCAGATATGTTGGATATTTTTCCAGCAAAGTTTCTATTTAGGGTGTTAGAGGCATCAATTAGTAAGGAGGCTTCAGTTGTTGCTAGATCGTGGAGGATGGTGTACATTGAATGAATAGCAGCCTCACATCTGGATTCGTGGCCACCACAAAGCTGCAAAGTATCTGCAGCTACCTGCAGCTTCAGCAATGTCATATTTGATGACAGGCATGCGCAGTATGGCTGTATGCTAATTGTGGTGATATTGTAATAATTGCAAAATAAATATATTTTTTTACTCTCCACACAATGTTTGAAACGAAATACGCAGCCATGTATGTTATTGTGCACCGTTATCTTTGAAGAACTCAGGAGTTAATGGTTGCTGCTTAAAAAGATCATTTGCAATTTGAACAATAGCTATATATGTAATCATAGGCCTGCTTTTAGCTACATGGACCCTATACCGCATTGATCTTGACCAGACAATAATACTAGCCAAGCGCAATATGGCATTGTATGCAAGTATGCATTACCTAGTGTATAAAAACAATTATATCACCACATACATGCATGTATATATAATTATGTACACATATGCAGTCTCAAGGAGGTATACGTCATGTATTAATTCAGTGGTTGTAGCTGTATCTCATACGCATGGAGCTAGACATGACCATAACCATGCAGACCACAAACACTATCACAGCAGCGACATCCAGAATGACAGCAACGTTCCGGTACCTCTTCATCACACCTCTGTCCCCTCGAGCCTCTGCGTTTTGTGCCTGAAAATTAAAATTATGTGTGTGTTTTTGTGTGTGGGGTATGCATGTATTTGTGTGGGCATTCGCACGCATGTTAGCGTAGACGTAGAGGCCATGAATTCTTATATCACACTACCATATTTCCTTACAGAGAGGGCAAAGAAGATGGCTGGAATGGTGCAGAAAAGTGACAACCACGAGAAGCACACGCAGCACAGGGCTGTCATAACAATGGAGAGGATGAGGAAGTGGTCGCCCGTGGCGGTGTGGCTGTTGACCCTTGTAGTGGTCTGAGGCTGGCTATGAACCACAATGGTACTGGCAGGAGCATACTGCAGAGCGGAAGTGTGATCATACGTGCTCGAGCAGGGCTTATACATGCTGCAATAAAACCCAATTACTTCTTTTATCAGTGCAAAGCACTAATTTAATAGACGTGTACGACGTTGACATTTAAAAATAGTCAGTATTGTGTATATTTTACATAAACGAAGAAGTATGAACGAACATCTATTGATTTTATAACAACCATTAGACTGAAATTTTACCATTGCAATATTATAATCGATGATGTCTATAAATTCTATATTTTTTTGCCCTTAACATTATATTCGCCACTCACCTGAGGAGGGGCCGGATAATAAGAGCCTTTCTGTTGACATGGATTTTCATTCTTAAAGTCTGGGTGTATGGAGACATGTAACCTTTGTACCTTCGCAGTCATGATTATAACATGCACCCCTTTACCATAAGCCGGTGGCGGAACCTGCGGAGGGGCGTAGGCCGTATAGCCAATGGATTGCGTTTGATACTTTGGTGGCATTTCGTCGTGCTTGCATTCGGCACCTGATGATGCTATAGAATTATATCAGTGAAGCTCGCTTCGCCGAAGACACGCAAAATAAAATCATGCATGTAAGATTCAACTCCCAGCACGCATATATATAATATTACATTATCACATGTACATTTTTTGTACATGCAAGATCGTTAGCATGCATCCAAATTGAACTTCTGTTCAACGCGGGTTGTATTACTGTATGTGAGGACTTACAGCTCATTTTGAATGCCGCGACAGGTCTTGATTGCTGACGGTGAGTGACCCAGCGTGGGATTATAAATACTCGCGGTTTGTAATCGCGGGAGTATACGCCTACATAAACATGCATGTGACATTGGAATGATGAATACGTTTACGCACTGAGGTCTATTTGTGCCTATTTGTTCCAAATAGCATGCATCTGAACATTTGGGTCACTTGGGTGCACGGTAATGCTGCATGTGAAAACCGAATAGAATTAATTTAAAAAAATATATATTTGATATACTTGCACTATATAAACAATTAAACACATACACTTAGACAAAAATAGTTCTGTGAAATGAACACTTATAAAAACCACATCAAGGAAAATGGGGTAGGCCTGCTCCGTCGTCCATGCGATGTCCACTTCTCCATTTTACCCTGGATCCACGCAAGCAATGGTTTGTTGCACGTAAAATAGCAAAAGCTATTCTGGCACGAACCCATACCATTACTTCAGAATGTGACTTCTGCCACTTTCGTTGCAATTTGGTCACATAGGCGTTTAATCAGGTGTTGTGCATCATAACCCACATGCAGAAACTACAATAAATGAAGCACGTCTTTCTTCAACAGCTGCTAAGTACTTCCGTTTGTTCTGCCGAGTTTGAGATATGATTACTTCATGACGAATACAAGAAATAGACTGGACTAAATACGTCTTATTACAAAAGGTAGACACACTAGCAAAGACTCAGTGGCAAGGCTTACTACAAGACTTCTAACAGATAGCAATCCCATGTGGTCTAGTGGTTAGGATTCAGCCCTCTCACGGCTGTGGCCGGGGTTCGTAATCAATCTTATATTTTTACTTTAAAAAAAAAAAAAAAAACCGTATCATCCCCCAATTTTGTTTTAACCAGTAATAACCTGGCAACCCTACATGCACGATTATGTCTGATTTGCTTTCCCAGTCGTGGGAATAAAGTAATAGAATAGAACACCTCAGTATTTCCAGCTTTTTTTGCAACAAAAATTTCACAATTGGAATCCATTGATTCCAGGGGCCTTGACATTTTTGCACTTTTACTTTTTTGCTGGAAACATTAAAAATGTTATTCAAGTTTACAGCAGTAATTAAGGCACTGAATTGGAATTATGTACATTGTTTCAAATCTCGGCTAGATGTTTGTATGTGTATATTCGTGTTTGTTTGTGTGTCATTGGTCCATTTCAGATTTGATAATTATATGTCAATATGTGATAATTGCAATGATGCTGCCTGTCCATGCAGAGGCATGAAGTTTAAAAAAGAAACACTATTGTGCATGACATTTCCCGCATTCACTGGTCCAGTTTACCGCTATTAGGTGACTTGAATTTTTAATCCTGGCACCCTCACACTGGGAAAAAAAAAAAAAACCGGTCAGTTAAGGTGATTTTAATATAACCGGTCGGTTAAGTTTGTTCATTTTAAATCATGTTAATTAACAACCAGTAATTTCCGGTTTAAAAGTTAATTATCAATAATCGATGGACCAAAAGCTCAACAAGCACAACCTCAGGCTTTGCCACATAACAAGTAAGATGATATGGTCCACGGCGTACTCCTAAGTACGTCCCTGATCTCGCCGCGAACGACACACAGTGCGCGCGGACTCACCATTAGGGTGAATAGAGGAGTTGTTGCTACAATTATTTAATAAAGCTGCTAGATAAATCTGTACCAAGTGAGATGGATCCCTGCCTTCTTCTCTCCGTTGTTCGCTCTCGTCCGCTTAGTGTTTTCCTCTGTCCAGCGTTATTGCAAGATGTAATATAAGGCGCGCTGCTCGCGTGACGCACTTGCAACTTCTCTATAAAACACCAACCGGTCGGTTCAGGTTGTTCATAAGTACTAACAACCGGTTGAAGCGGTTATTTAGCCAAAACACAACCAGTTGAGGCGGTTATTTGATTCTCGCAATCGGTTAACCGGTGCTCCGGAACAATCGTTTTCAAGCCTTAATTCGTAATGTCATTCTAACAGCAAATAAACGAATAACTAAACTGATTTTGCTATTGCCACGATGGTGGCAATTAACCACATAGCACTGAAGTTGACAAGAGCTGCAATGTTGAGGTACATGTAGTCGTGTACATCGCAATGCGTCCATTCTTCCTCACTGACACCTTCGATATCACCTCTCAGTTCTGCATCGTTAGGCTTAACTCGTTTCACTTTGTGGTCAGCTACATTACACGAACACGCGTAAAAATCGGCTGTATACGTATGCCCTCGGAAGTTGGAGCGTGCGCACGCGTTAGTCTCGTGCCCAGACCCTCAAACCGCACTGAGCTGCGGAAGGATGATGGATTACATCACCGCTACGAGTAGCGGTGATGTAATCTATCCGCAGCTGCAGTGTGGGGGTCTGGATACGAGACTACACATATGACAGCGAGTATAAGCCCATACATGTGGTCTTCTCCATGGTAAAACGAGCACCAATATGTCGGGCAAACGTAACGCAATGAGATACATATGACCGTGAAAGATCTCCTATGCACATGAATATGCAAAAGTACACGATGCACACCTTAAAATTCTAGCACCTCTTTGTAAGGAATACAGATGATGACGTGGGAGTGTGGCTGTATTGATGCAAAAAAGAAGATGCTTTACTGACCTTTAGCGAACAGTATCACCTATCGAACGAAAACGATTCATTTGGTGAGTATCTTGGTTCTACATGTATATGTGGTTGTATTGATGGACTTTCACATATAAATCTGTCCTTTTATAGCATAACAATCGATCAAACTTGTGCGTGTCTCACAGTCAAGATGAACAATCAATGCTGTTATTTTGAGAAGTATCAGTATGATGAAAACGACGATCCAATTTCTTCCGGTACAATCTTATCACTCTCATTCGTGATCTGCTTAGCCTCCATGGTGCTTATTCTGATCTTGAAACTGCATAGGAAACTTTTATATCGTCTCATCCTGTACTTAATTCTCATCACGACTACTATCCATATACTACTTCTTGTGTACTTGCTTTGTCGTTGCTCATGGCCGTTCGTCGTGGCGTACAATTGTCGCCTCTTCATAGCAGTTATTATTTCTGTGACATTGGCAAAGCTCATGTTCATCTTATTCCTGACAACGCACATTTTTGTCCTGGTAACCTTTCGTGGAAACCTAAAGAAGTTGGAGCTGTTGTATGTGCTAGGTACATTTGTATTTTTTTTGCTTCTAGTTATTCCTTGGTTAGCAGTTGCAAGCAATCAGAGCCAGTCAAGTATTGTAGGCTACATTGCAGGTGGCATTTCAGGAGTGTTTATATTAGGGATATGCCTCTTACTAGCGTATACTGGGATCACACTTTGTTACAGAGCATGCAGGCACTATAGAAGTCAAAATGGTGCTGTGTCAGCAATGGATAGATATCATAAGCGACTGATGTACGAGATGATGCCTCTTGTGCTGTATCCAGTCATGCTAGGTATCGCTGCAGTGCCAGGAGCCATAATAGGGAAAAGCACAGTGCTGGCTTTATCGTTATTCTGCCTTTCTACGGCTCTGTTTCTGGTTTTGCACGTGCTATGTGTCTTAGGTGTGGCTATGCGAAAAAGGATGACTTCCAAGAACAAAGCAACTACTGCCAAAGACAATGGTGGAACTGAACTACAGCAAACTGCGAATGTAACAACCCATGTTATAAGTGTCACTGAGAATACATACTACTCTGGTCCAATTGAAGAGTAACTATTTGCTAGCTAGATAGTGACCAATATTTATCCAATGCATTAAGCACATGTATTTGATTTGATTTGTTGCGCACATCAGTTTACAACTAGTGTAAGAAGATTGTTACCTGCATGATTACACATATGCACATGTACTGGCAGTAATTTTATGTTCCATATATTTGTTTAAGAAAAGTGCATAGGCAAATAGTCCCCCCCCCCCCCCCCCCCCCCCCCATTTTGTTTCTGGCAGGACCCAAATACAGGACCCACTCACTCCTGGAACAGCTGAGTTCCTGGATGCCTAGACAACCTGGTCCCCCTGTTTGTAAAATCCTTTAGTGTGAATCTTGAATTGCAATGTGTTCCCTGGATGTATAATATGTTACTAAGTAATAAATCCATGTTTATGTATATTTGTATATTTCATTTATTCTATCCCAGCCTGAGAATACAACCATATCACCTGATCTTTATTATGCCCAAGATAAGTTGAAAACAGACATACAGATTGCGAAGCAAGAAGCACTCACTGTTGTCACTGCCCTACTCATAACCACATTTCCACCTCCTCTTCTTGTATCAGTGCAACTCTGCAATGGAGAATGGCTACTGTCTCCCTGGTATGCTTGACCATGGTTTTCATTTCATGATCTTTATGCCTTCAATACAACTCATACCCCAAATAACTGTGTGTGAGGACAAGGATATTCCCTTTTTAACAGGGGTAGTAAGTTTCTTTGAGCAAGAGTATTCAATGGCAGCTTGTAGGCTTGCTCATACCCAAGCCACCAAGATGCACTGGGAGTGCATGGAGAGCATCATTTATGCTTGAAGGACCAGTAATTAATGGCAGGGATAAAGGACATCCTGATAGTGTCCTCCAATGTTTGTAGAAGAGTTGACATGTTAGGTATGGTACAAAGAGAAAATTTCCACTTTCCCATCAGCCATGGGTGAAGGCAGCATAAGTTGCATGTGGTTGAAATTTTAACTACTGAAGATAGAAATGCGACCACTCTTTCACCTTTTCACGGATGTACTTTTCAGCAAAATGATATAGACCCAGTACTAGTGCTGCACCAAGATGTTTTTTCTATTCAGATGTAAACCACTGTTTGCAAAACGTTCAGATGCATTGGCAGCACTTGGTGACATTACAATTAGTCAATATTTGGCCTGTAAGATTAACAAAATACCCTTAAATGGGACCTTATTGAATGAGCATATCCCACCAGGTCTTTAGAGATGTGATGGAACCGCCTGCAGTGGCATCATTTGTTTACCACACACATGCTTAATGTCTGAGGAACTAAGGAGTTAATGAGTGGTAAACACCAATGGCATACATTGCCATGGCAAGTGGCTAACTTTGGGTCATGCTTTCATGATTGACAGGGGATGGATTCACCATCAATAAAAGAGGACTGTCATGATATGTATTACTGAGTACAGTAGCAAGATATGGGAAGATATTTTGGATACTTTTTCGAACCAACTTTTCTGTTTAGGGTGTTAAAGACATTAAAGGCACTAGAGGAATCAATAAGTAAGGAAGCTTCCTTTGCTGGATTGTGAAAGATGGTGTACACTGAATCAATTGCAGCCTCATATCCGGATTTGTCGCCAGCAACTAGCTGCATGCTACTTTCAGCTTCAGCAATGTCATATTTTATGACAGACAGTATGGCTATGCTTAATATGATGATATTGTAATGATTTCATTATAATCCTAAAATAAAAAAATCATTTTATTCTCTTCACACATTGAAGCAAAACACCCAGCCAGTTCATATATATATGTTATTATACACCTATTGCCCCACGGTAGTGTGCAACATATGCATATGAAATGGTCATCTTCAAAAAACACAATACTTTAAATGAATCAATGCTTGCTGCTTAGAAAGATCATTTGCAATTGGATATATGTAATCCTCTTTTAGCTACATGGCCCATATACCGCGTTGATCTTGACCAGACAATAATACTAGCCAAGCGCAATATGGCACTGTATGCAAGTATGCCGGTATAATTATCACCACATACATGTGCATTATGTATATAATTATGCAGCATTGTGCAACCTCAATGGAGGTATACGTCATATATTAATCACAGAATGTTGAACATTGGCGGTATTTTGCCTATAAGCATTATCATAGCAGCGGCATTCAGAATGACAGCAACGTTTTGGTATAACGTCATCACAATTCTGTCCCCTTGAGCCCCTGCTTTTTGTGCCTGAATATAAATAAGGTGTGTGTTTATGTTTGTGTGTGTGTGTGTGTGTGTGTGCATGTGTGTGTGTGTGTGTGTGTGTGTGTGTGTGTGTGTGTGAAGCCCAAAAGGAATCCATCGGAACCGAGGGCAAGATCCGCAAGATCATGGCCACTACTCTTGGAAGACAGTCAGGAACATGCTGCTCTATGCCACGTCGTCGTGTGTGTGTGTGCATGTGTGGGCATTAGCATGCATGTTAGTGTGTACGTAGACATAGTTGCCATGAATTCTTATATCACACCACCATATTTCCTTTATTACAGAGAGGGCAAAGAAGATGGCTGGAATGGTACAGAAAAGAGACAACCATGAGAACAACAGGGAGAAGAGAATGACGATCTTGTTGCCTTTGGCGGTGTGGCTGTTGACCCTTGTAGTGGTCTGAGGCTGGCTATGAACCACAATGGTACTGGCAGCATACTGCAGAGTTTACTTGCCTCGTTCCCAGGCCCTATTTTTATAGATATTGGAGGGGGGGGGGGGGGGGGGGGGGGTGGAATCCCACCTCCACCCCCTCCCTTATGAGTTGCTTTCTGTGGCCCTGTGATGAGAATTAATTACACGGATAGAATAGAACACCTAATTCAAGTTTATTGTTCCAATACCCAGGCTTGTGTGCACAAAAAATTTCACAATAGAATTCGAGATACCTTGATATTTTTGCACTTTAGCAGTCTTTGCTGGAAAATTTTAAAATGTTATTGAAGTTTACATGAGTAGTTAAGCCACTGAATTGGAATTATGTACATTGTTTCAAATCTCAGCTAGATGTTTGTACGTGTATGTTTGTGTTTGTTTTGTGTCATTGGCTAGCACTACATTCATTTCAGATTTGATAAGTATATGTCAATATTGCAATAACGCTGCCTGTCTAGAGGCATGAAGTTTACAAAACACTATTGTGCTTGACATTTCCCACACTCAAGGCACACTTTACCACTTTTAGACTTGAAATTTAAATACTAGCACCCCCCAACTGGTCTCCTGATTGATTTAAAAACAAATAAGCAGTTATATTTGAATTCATCATACTAGTTTGATAGAAAATTTAATTTAGACATTGTCAAAGAACATCAACCATACCTTGACTTAGAACTACATGTATTAAACCCCCTACCCTCTTGCACCAGTTTTAGAATTCTATATACATGTAGCTCCAAACTCCTCCACTTACTTTTCTCCCCTCCCGCCTGCACAACGGAACTGAGGAACTTACATTCATAACGTAATATGTTTTTGCATGCTGAAAAGAATTTACATGAGAATGGAGAAGACCCCAGCATGCATGTAGATTTAGTATGACTTTGAAACACACATCAATGTGTAAAACATTTAACTTGAACATGATTTGGAGAAGAGGGGCAAATTTGTCTTCACACCTATAGCCTAGTGGCATAGCAGTGTCTTTCTTACAGCAAATAAACGAATAACTAAACTGATTTTGTTATTGCCACAATGATTGCAATTAACCACATAGCACTGAAGTTGACAAGTGCTGCAATGTTGAGGTACATCGCAATGCGTCCATTCTTCCTCACACCTTCAATATCACCTCTCAGCTCTGCATCTTGGGCCTGGGTGGATATGAGTGTACATGCACGTTCAAAACATTGTTATCAATTTTTGTAGTAAACTGATGCGCGAAAGATTTACTGATAGAACAGAATTAATTTCAAGGAACATTATGAAAATAAGTCCAGCTCATATGCATACCAGCAATAGCAGCTAGGGAATCATTTGATCGGTTTGCTATCCCTAGAAAATCAATATTTTGCCACCGTACAGCCTTTTGTATTCAAATCTCCAACAACACTTATTACCCCATAGGCCCATATACCTATTATTTCTGTCCATATAAATTGATCCACAAGACTGAACTATTTGCATCCTGCATGAGGTGCATTTTTAGCACTTGTATCTGAAAATACTTCTTGAAAGATAATAATAATATATTTCTCAATGCATTGTACAGATAATGCACTGCAAGAGGCAAGTAATGGCATGAGTAAATGCACTTATATACTTCCTACTTAATTGGATACAGTGTACTAAAGGGAGATAGATCTACAGTTTTGAGGTGAGACATAAAAGTGATGATATTCTTTGCAGATACAACATGTTGTGGCAAAGAATTTCAAAGACACGAGTGCTAGCTGCTTATATGCAAAAAGGGTGATATTGCTATACAATGCCCCAATTACGCCATTACGGTAGTATTTCATACTTACAGCATTTGCGTAAAATATGCCGGGGACTGTACACAACAGAGAACTCCACACGCCTGTGAGGCAGCAGCAGATGGTCGCAAGGAAGGACACCATAAAGAAGTGGTCTCTAGTGGAGTAGACCACTTTGTTGGCATTCCTGCTGCACGGCTGTGTTGTTACCACGCCGCCGTTACTGCAGCACTATATATTTTTCGGGGGGGGGGGGGGGGGGGGGGGGAGAGCAAGGAGTGCAGGTATTAAATGCAACTGAGGAATGTTCTTACATTATAATACATACATGTATGGTATGCACATATTAAACAATACGTACACATATAAGTTACGCCAGCAAAGAGCTGCATGGGTTACCAGAACATACATGTTCATATTGAGATGTGCGTGTGTATGTGTGTGAGAGAGAGAGAAAGAGAGAGAGAGAGAGAGAGAGAGAGGGAGGGAGGGTGTGTGCCTGAAAAAATGCGTGAGTGTGTGTACGTATAGTCCTTCTCGTTCCATGTTTCTTTGTTATTGTACCTCTTATGGCTCTATTAATTACATGTATTGTGAATATCTCATGTACATGTACCTATATGCACAGCTGCTGCTTTTCCAAATTGTTAAAATAGTGCCATTGTGACGTTAACATTTTACTCCTTACTGTATCCATGATAATCCATGCATGGAACAGGACACATGCAGTGTGAGAGTCATTGGAGATCGCTATTCTTCCAAAAAGTGTAGTCTGAATAGACATGCCACAGTTGCTTGTGGAGTGTAGGCTGATACAGCTCTGTATATTTATATAAAAACCAAATTTGCGGACAATAATTTATTTAGTCTTTATCCCCTTCCCCTAATTTTCTTCTCCAAAAATAGTTTTGGCAAGCCGCCTTAATGATAGCAAAATGTTGACGAGTTCCTGATTGATACATAAAACAGAAGACAAACTTACGAGCCACATGTCACCTACCTGAGGATTTGCAGGCGCATACACACCAGGGGAAGGTTCATAGGTACCTACGCAAAGATGAGCAAAATACATATACAAGTATACATGCACATTCTGTTAAAAGCGCAAGAAATATTATTGCATGATAAGCCGTGCATTATTTGCAACTTCGTGTGATGCACTGCGTGATAGAATGTAGTACACATTCAGTCACGCAGTGTAAGCTGTGCATTATTAATTCCCAAATTCTATACATTGATATCAATGAAGAGGTTTACAGCATAACCCGCTCACCCATTTGTGAAGTAGTGACAATTGGAGGCATATATCCAATAGTAGACTCAGATGGAGGAGGAGAGACTCCGGATACAGGAGCAGCCATCAGAAAAGGATCAGCTGGGACGGGGATATCATTGGAACAGCGTACATATACATGTACACCGGTGCATGCATGCCATGACATGCAGCGCCCAGGGCCAATCTCATCAAAATGCGGCATTTTCATATAATATGACATGACTATGAAATAGATACATGTCTCTCTCTCCCACTCACCCATGCAGGACCCATATATACTTGCATGTATGTATAAATGTACGCCATGCAGCACGCAACACGCATGCTGGCGGAGCAACTGGGCTGGGGCATATACATTCAGTTAATTATGCCTACTACATACAATGCTACTGATTCGACAGCAGCCTGTAGCTATTAGCTTTCCAATAGCCGTCGTTCATCACTTACATGCATGACTTACACGTATTCAGGACTAATAGAATGGCCGCTTGTATACTTGTCAGTGCTTCATATACAGCACACATGAAATATGCACGCGTGGCACGCTGACGCGTCTTTAGACTTTACTCCAAGCAGCAATCTTCCTTACCTTTGTGGTCCGCCATGCCCACTTGTCCTTTTCAGTCAGTTGCTGACCAGCAGTAGATAGCTTACACAGCTTAGCCGTCCTTTCAGCCAAATAAGGCTGCAACACTACGCTTGGGGTAGTTGTACTCGCACTATGCTACTGAACACCCAAGGTTAAATGGTGTGGTTCAAACAGATGTGCATTCCACCCCGCGCCTTCATTGGATTCGACAATAGCGACATGAGACAGGCAGTATGCATGGACGGCAACGTCCAATTTTATTCGTTACACACATGTACCATTTTATTATTTCGATTCAGTTTGTCTGCGATCAAATTATTAAAAATGATTCATTATTTCGCAGATATACATGTATAAGTACTAAATAGTATACTCTGGCTAGTTTTCAACGTTGTTCCATACCGTTCATACTGTATGATGCTCTCAATTTTACAGAGCATAGTGAAAAGCAGGCAGTGCTCACGTACGTGCGATAAATCACTAGATTTCTGTATAGGTACGTGAGGCTGCTTTACGTAACAGTCATAATTGCTAGAGGTACAAAGTAACAGATGCAAACCTCGCCAATGTCAGTACAAATTTACGTACAATGAATTATTTTACCAAATAGGTTTGCTACATGTACATCACAGTCCATCATATGTATTAGTATGGTTCTCCACAATATTTGCTCCATTTCCACCGCCATGTTTGCCGCCATGGATGGAGCTGGGTACCACGACCACGATGACGATGATCACAACGACCCACGTGATGATTGCCATAATGTTGCAAACCAGCGCTGTCTTACCATAGCGCCTGGACAGTGCGGGGTCAGAGGCGTTCTTAGCCTACGGGGGGGGGGGGGGGGGGGGGAGTTGTACAGTACAAACGTCGTATACGGACTTTATATATGTTCGCTCACATACATGAAATCATATGTATGACATATATGGATAAAAACCTAAGCATGCAGCGACTTACGCATCTTGCGAAAAACATTGCAGGGAAAGTGCACAGTAGAGACGGAAGCATGCAGCAGCAGCAACACAGGAGGGTCATGCAGACGGACAAGGAGCAGTAATTTCGCGGCCCATCCGTGCTGTTTGATTTGTCTTCTCCAGCCGCATGTGGTTGTTCAGTCACAGGAGGGGAAGGCTGCATGCACACAGTTCAAACACAAAACCCCACAACGAAATAAATAAATAGAAATCAGTAAATGAGAATCTAAGATGCATGCATGCCGCCGGCCTTTAAGTACCTTTGTTTCAGCTGTAACGAGAGCAGGTGAGGGTTGGTACGCCAAGGGATGAGGCTTGTCGGCTTCTAGTGTTTTAAGAGGTTTAAGAAACATGAATTGTAAATGAAGCAGTTAATTCTAAGAAATTTCATATCCAATTGCAGTACAATAGTATTTATAAAGCATCTCTCATGTACAGTGTAATTTATCTCACCTTCTACCTTTGTTTCAGCTGTAACGAGAGCAGGTGAGGGTTGGTACGCCAAGTGGTGAGGCTTGTTGGCTTCTAGTGTTTTAAGAGGTTTTTTTTTTTTTTAAATAAAAGAAACATGAATTGCAGTTAATTCTAAGAAATTTCATATCCAATTGCAGTACAATAGTATTTATAAAGCATCTCTCATATACAATGTAATTTATCTCACCTTCGTGACCTTCTACCTTCGTTTCAGCTGTAACGAGAGCAGGTGAGGGTTGGTACGCCAAGTGGTGAGGCTTGTCGGCTTCTAATTAATTAGTGTTTAAAGAAACATCAATTGTAAATGAAGCAACATCAATGGTAATTGAAGCAGTTCTAAGAAATTTTGGATTCATTTCCTATCCAATTACATTATGGTAGTATTTAAAGCACAGCTCCTGTACTGTATCATTTATCTCACCTTCTATCATTTCTGAGGACATCTCACAGCCACGGGTCGCTAGCGCTTAGTATACTGTGTACAAAACTAAAGCCCAGAGTTGAAATGTATATATAGAGAAACTGTGTGCATTGCATGCACGCGCGCATTATGTGCAGCTTGTACACGTACAAGCAATGCTAAGTGGCACGAGGAAGAATAAACGATTGTGGTTTTGGCAAATACCTGTATAATGCTACAAATGTTTACAAGTGACTCAGCGGTTCCTGCACAAAGGACCTTGCTTGGTTGGTTGTGCTTAGTACAACCATAAAGGCATAATAGCTGCCGGCAACTCGAAATGTTGAGCTTTTTTTTTTTTTTTTTTTTTTGTGATAAGACAGCAAATGATTTTATGGATGTGCTCTATATATATGTATATATTATATTCCATGCAGAGTATAAATCAGTTATGCTTCTATCAAGTTGGTGAGTCTTGTGAGTTCGGCCAATTGCAAGTGCCCACTGATGCACGAGCTATTAGTTGACTTCAATAATATAAGTGATGCATTACATTGGGAACAACTTTGGCCTTAAGCAGCTGGGATACATTTTATTGCTACTTGAAATTCAGAGGGCTCCAAGTGAAGGCCTACATTAGGGGATGGAGTAACTGATAACCCCACTGAAGCATGAGGTGATGAGATGAATAGTAGAGTAGAGTTATTGAATAGTTTTCTAAATTGACAATCCTCATTAAAATAAATGATAATATTAATACAGTTACAGCAGGATACAATCACAAGATTATTATACAATTCTAACATATCCTATGCTACACAGTTATTAAAGAAAGAAAACAATACGCTATGTGTCCTTGACAGAGAAGTTGAGGAAAACTATCATCCTGGTGCCAAAGAGTGGGACAACAGAGCTCTGGCATTAGCTCTGATTAAGACCAGGTTTAACCTGCCACAGAGTGCATACATATAAGTGGCCTGGTACTTGCAACAATTTGATCTGATTTGCAAGATGCGCAGCAAATCGAGAAATGTTGGGCTGTGCTTCAGCCCCCCAACAACCATAAACCTCAACTGCCAAAGGCACACACACACACTCAAGCACTGAGAACTTTGCATCATTGCTGGCATGCTTCCTGTTTTCAGCCACCGGAGCTGTGGACCCACTTGTCACACTTGTTCCATGTAGAGTGATTGGTGATGTGACAGTTATTTCAAAAGCTGCAGGTTTTCCCAGAACCTAATCAGGAACAAGAATGTCAGCATGCCTTGTACATCAGGCATCATGTCCCAGACCAGTTCCAACTTCTATTTGGCCATCTCAAAGCATATTGTGGCAAGAGACCACATCACCTTTGTACTGAAATTTAGTGCGGCATTATTAGGGATCTAATGACATAATAAGAGTACAAGGACATTTCTCACCACTGAACAAATCGATCCCAAGCCACATTTTTATTGGTGTTTGGAACTCTCCATGAAGGTTGAGTCCTGGAGACGGCACAACTGAAAGCCAAGAAGCAGCTTGAGGGAATGAAACTGATAATAGCCAAGCCCTATTTACATGTAGCAGTGGAGATGACTCAAAAGGGTGCACAGAACTGACTATTTTTCAATCCTGCTAGAAAGCTCCTTCTGGTTCTTGGCTGAAGTTCAACAATATACAATATAATGGAATTGGAGAACAAAACTATTAAAGCAATCTAATGGCTGGATGGCTTGTGTTGGATACAGAGCCTGACACTGCAAGAGAGGTTGCATAGGCTGCCATACTGAATACTGTGATAAGATGTGAAGTCCATTAACACCCTATACTCATGCTCAACTGGGCTTGCCGTTGGTGCCATGCTGTATTGGGTGGTTCAATAGACAAAGAAAGCAACTAGTTTATTTGCTGGTGATGAATAAATTTAATTCATTACTTAACTTGCATTGCAACGCAATATAAAAATCTTTTCTCCCGTAAAAATTTATCTCTTGATTCTCAAGTTAATTGCTTACTCCTTCATCAATGTGGAGGATTCTGTAAATTTGTTCACATTGTTAGATGCACCCCTCCCTTCCTTGCTTCTGAGGGCTTGCATTTCTATGACATGGATGTTTGCCAGTGTTTTTCTGACTGTATGCCAGAGTGAGCCTAGATTCACTATGCACTAGCTCTACAGCTTCCTTCTACAGAGCCAAGAATTTGGAGGTACCTGCTCTTTTCTTGGCAATAAACTTTGCACAGAAAATAGCGTCTCGGGGCCCTAAGGATTTCAAAGTTAAGTGCATTACATTACTTCATTTCTGATGGAAATGGTTGAAGATCACAATCCCCATAGAGCTCACGAGTTAATCATGAGACCTACATGTAGTGGTGGGCCAAGATCTTGAATGATACTAAGCACCTGCACAACAGCTTACTTTGATCCAGCAATGATGTCATCATCAATGTACCAGGCATAAAAAGAACAAATTGAATCAGATGCAATAGCAGAACCAAACAAAACAATAGAAGGCCCAATGGATCACCCTGTTGGACTCCACTTCATAGTTCCCATTGGAGGCCAAAGTAATGGTGTTGGCCATGGCACCATGCAGCCCACTGGTGCAGCTCGGGAAGTGTGTGCTGCATTCATCAAGAAGTACCTGACGGGAGACCAAATTAAATGCATTACGCAAGTCAATTTTCATCACTACAAAGTCCTGCTCATTCCGATGTTCCTCAATAAATGCAACTTCTCACACCATGAACAATCTTTGCATCTCCAGAGGGACAAGCAACACCAAATTGATGAAGTGAGAAAAAATCCGAGGCCTTTCCCTTTGTGATTTGGCATAGACACTTGTCTACTAAATGTCTAAGGGTTTCACCGACAGCAATTGGTGGAATATCAGGAGGAGAACCAGGTTTGTCTTTGGTCAAGGTCATTAGATTTCCACCAGCAAGGAACTTGGAGACCACATTACTAACACTTCCAGTAGCCAAAAGGTTCACTACATGAGCAGATGGATGACTGCATGGGGACTTCAGCAGCAGCAAGCAAATGCTACACATGCAATCCAGAGGGACCGCTATTAGGCAAAATTAGACTTGGGGTGCTGAAGCCATGGAGTCATTGTCATGTCTGGCCTCTCGCCTAGCTGTCCTCAATAGCCTTTATGACAGGCTAAAGCAAATGCCACTCTAGATGCATTGCCTCAGACATGTAGATTGTTTAGATTAAGCAGTTTCGTATATTATGTTCATGTTATACTGTATTTTGATATTAACATCATGTCATTTGGTGAGCATATTTGAGGTGGGCCCTTAAGGTGTTTTGCCTGCAATAGCTGACAGGTGGTATCATTATTGGGTGCAACCCCTGATGAAGGTAAAATTTGGCAAGCTAATTGGATGCTATAATCTGGGCCACTTATGTGAGATTGACGGGTTCAAGATGTCACCTGCTGAGATGCATACCACAGAATTCCAAACTGGCCTTTGGACCATATTTGGTTGAAAGGTAGAGGCTTGTAGTGACATCCCCTCTGTTTGGGAGCCATGCATTAGAAAGCACTTCAGAAGCATAAAAAGCTTCAGCCAAGTGTCCTCGCTGTTTGAATGGAATGTTGCTGATAATACGCCTGAAAATGGTGGTCTGACTTTAAAACAGGGATGTGTCAGATACTGCAATGAAGCAGGCACACATCCTCAAAGGAAGGCAGCTGGGTTGTGGCATCAGCATCAGATGAACTATCTTGGCCTTAAGTTTGCTGTACACCAGTGCTTGCAGATCAATTGAGTGTATATTTCCTATGATGATGTGAAGAGGCAACCAAGTGATAACAGTTCATGAGAACAGATGACCACATTGTTTTGGCAGAGCCAGTCTTCTGGAACAGATCCCAGGAGGATGCTTTGTGTGTGAAAGTTATGATGGACCCTTTTCCACATTGAAGAGGCAAAATAATTTATAAGCTTCTTGCACCCATGGACATCGTTAACACATCTCTGCCTGTACCAGCCCAGGTTTTTCAATCTCTGAATGTTCCAGGACAGTGTTGGCAGCCTGGCTGGGTTCTTTGGATGCAATGGACGACGAAGCTAGATGCGGTCTCTCAGCAGAAATGCACAAATCACTCGGGTCAATAACCGGAGGTGAATTCAGAATGAAGTGCGAGAGAGAACGTTGAGGATATTTCCCCCGTCTGCCATGCAGAGAAGCAGTTCACATGCACAAGCGCGGTTCTCCTGGCAGCACTTGCATGAAACACAGCGGGCCCTGGAGCCGATGCACTTGCAGCACGATGTCCTTCAGAAGGCTATTTACCATACTGCATGCAACGCAACTGAGTAACAATGCAATATCTGAGAATTGCAGCGGACGTGGTCAGTGGCTGCTAGCCAACAAATATATTCATCTTCTCATTTTTAATCGCCATAGTAAGTATATCCTTTAAGCACTTTAACTGTAACTGATTTGTATCTATTCTGCTTCTCTTCCTGTATGACCTGTAGGCACTTGGGGTGTGTCATCACTATGAGCTAGTAGGTGGATTGCAAAGAAGGTCACAGTGGTTATAACTAGTAGATGTACTGACAGCCCACAAGATAAAGAAAAGAAGTATCTATTAGAAAGGTTTCTATAGAGCTCTCAAAAGTAAAAAAAAAAATACAGCTACGCGATGGACACCAACCATATACAAAAACTATGCAACACTTACACATTACATTAAATATTCTTAGTTGTATTTCAACATAAATGTACGCCCCAAACTCACAATTGCCTACTATATTGCTCGCAGCTGGTGCAATGAGGAATTGTGGCTGTTTCCTATTCTTTTCTGTGCCTAAACGTACACTTCACTCTCTCAACAAGGATGCAAAGCCTTGTTTTGAAAATATTTTTTCAGCACATCTTTTGAGTTGCAATGTACATAGAACTGATTTGAAGCAATTGAAGGTAATAGTGGCGTAAAATAAGAGTGAACAATGAAGTAGATAAACACAAACTATATAGTTATATGCTATGCTTCACCATTCACATCATAGTCTTAGCTGTTTTCTAGGGTCTGAACCTGCTATTGACCTTTGGAATCACCATCCCTATTACGTCACAGCTGTAATATAACGTTCAAGGTCTGGGCACTAGGCTTCCTGCTGGACAGATAGTACTAAGCTTTATCTATGCCATTATCGACTCCAACTCCTCGAAACTTACTATACTGCGATCGATGCGAGTAACTCCTCGCTTGAAAACGGTGGGTTCAAACAGCATGTATGGCAAAGTACCATGATTTCTGAATAAGTGGCCATGGGGCATGGTAGGTTGGCCCAGCTAGGTTACATGTTTGTGCAGTTATTATAGATTGCCCCCCGATTGTAAATACCGGTACACATAAGATGTATACTAATAGGAAGAAGTATCTGCCCTTCATCCAGTATAATTATTATAATGAGTATAATTATATATATATACACATGTATATAAAAAATATATATATTAACATAGGCGGCCCCATTGCATTATTTACCGAGGGGAGGGGCCATGCGTGGCGTAGGCCTATATTCGTATTTCGTAACCGTTTGACTCTGGATTGTGCTCATCATTTTTTTATGCATGCATGCGAGCGCTAGAAGCTAAAATTGGTATCTTTCTCTCTATACCAGCACGTTGCCTACCAGCGACAGAGCCGCCGGAAGGAGTCGACAATTGGGGCGGCTCATTAATATTCATGACTTAATTATCACACTTATCGATACCAAAAGTTAGATAATTCCGTACAATAATCATTTTCCTTAAATCCCAAATACTTGTCTCCTACATGTATGCAATGAATTCGTAAATTTAGAACTTTGTAAACTTCTTTCACGCAATTAAATCTCATAGATATGAAGGATTTCTCTAACCCTTTGGGTGCCAAGGGCATATTTATATATCACAGTCCAATGTCCATGATATCAGGACTTACATGTAAATGGATGTACAACAATAACTCCATTCTGTTCTTGAAGATGGGTGCAATGAGTTAAGTAGGCTAGGAGGAATATGGTGCATGCATAAACTAATCATAGCAAGTAGTACAACTCTTCACATTTCAGCAACACTACACAAACTGTTACCAGTGCATCCCACAGGTCATATGCTATGTGTGCACATTTTTGATGTGGGAGTAACTAACGCAAGTAGTTATCAGCAATTGACAGTTTATGGAGCAAATCATATACATGTACAGTACTTGAGTGACATGCAAACATTATTTGATACATGTAATGTACATACACAAGGTATACCATGTACATACTATTATATCATTATTATACACATCTGGCACCCAAAGAGTTAAAGAAGTTGTGGTAGTAAATAATCATTCTTGTAATTATTCTTGTAAGTCATGACAGACGAAAAGCAGAAAGCTTGAGCACGATTAACATCGTAATGTAGCCATGGCCACCTTTAATTGGAACCACTGGGCTTGGAACGAGCGCTAATTTCCCAAAATCATGCTGGGGAAAGCTAAAGTTCAAAGGCTGGTGTGCCTTGTCACCGATTTCGGATAGCGGCAACTTGCTGCACGACATGCATGTACACTATTCTGAATCGGTACGAAAAAACGGCGAAAGAATTACCAGCTGTCTAAAAAAGTGCGTAGTTAATTAAGGTTATTGCTGTACCCAATAAAAAGTGGCCCCGCCCCGGCTCCGGCGGCCCTGAGCGATTTCAACTAGTTTAGTTGTTAATATATATGAATATATGGCAATTATCCATCTTGGAAGGCGAGCGTATTCGAATAGAGCCGGCGAATACCTAACTGCCAACGCGTACGCTTAGAAAGCTCAGACGCTCACTAGTTCCCACTGGAATTTGCACTCAGTGTTGCTAGTTTTTAAAAATATATAGTAAGTCTACATGTAGGGCTGATACAGAAGGGGGATCCAGATCATATTCACAATCAATTTTCACCATACATGGTATTATTGATAATTGGGTGATAAATTGCCCATGTATGGTGAAAATTGATTGTGAATATTATCTGGACCTAACGAATTAGGATGTTGTTGTATTATGTAAACTAATGTGGGTGGATGATATCAGTTACAATCTCCTTTCAACCTAAATAACCCCCCACACGTTGCCACCCTTTTGCAATCACACCTGCACCCAAACGACCAGCTGTTTTAGTCCCCATGAACAGCCTCAAATTGTGGTAATGTTAGCATTCATTTGGAGCCATTTGACATGAACAACAGCTTGCTATTGTGCGCAATGTCTATGTGGTTTAGCTCTTTAAATACTAGTATTATGTAGTTCAGCTGGTCTGGGGAGGAAAAGTGGGGGGTGGGAGTGGAAAGTTACCCCCCAGTTTTGACGCCTGCAATGATGGAAGTGCTGCCGTAGTATATTGAGGCGTTATTGATGGTCTGTTTTCTATTACTCTTTTGTGCCATTTTGCCCTTTTATCACTTAGCTAAAGTAAATTCCAGGATACCAAATGCATGGAATGCCTGCCCAAAATATGAAGGAAAAAAAGGAGCTATTTCATGCTACATGCATGTACATGCATATTTCATTATCCATTTATTACAAAGCTGACATTTTTTTATGTACACACTTTGGACTTTATTTTGTAGATTAAAGACCAGGATTTAATTTGGATCCATCCAATAGTGTGTGTAGAATAGCTGCATATTATGCGACCACTAATTAGGTGGGACATTAGTATGTATTAAACTATAGTGGTGAAATCATAACTGGGGTATGGTGGTAGCCATGCAGAGAGCCAATAGCATGTAGGCCAAAGGTGCCAACAGGTTTGGGCAGATAAATTTACTTCAGTCTTTTGTATTGCGATTTGTCTATACACTGTAAATGTTGCATTTGGCTATAGTTACCATGTTAGGAATTGTAGCTTATACATGTAATTGTGCTCAATTTTGCTTAGATATGGCAGACAACGAATCAGAGTGTGTCATGACAGATATCCAGATAAAGATTACCACCATCGTCTACGCGAGTGTGTCATTTCTCTCCTTCATTGCTGGGCTGGTGTCACTTATCCTCGATCAATGTCATCATCATCGCTACAAGAACAAGTATCAATTTGATCCAATGGGGCGAATGTGCCTTTTTGCCTTGGCTGTATTATCAACGTTTGAGCTATTTGAATCCTTCCAGTGGATTTTGCTTTTTCATGATGTGGGTTGTACAGTGTTAGGAGCAATCAGGGAGTATATCTTGATTAGTCTACTAACCACTGTGGCCTTCTTTGGAATCCACCTACTCATAGTGATGACACAGCCCAAGTGCCTACAGGTCATACAGGAAGAGAAGCAGAAAAAGTACAAAATGCTTCAAAGGATATACTTCATCACCTCATTATCAGTGCCTGTGTTGTTTGTACCATGGCCATTCATCACAATAAAATATGGAGAGGATGAATATGTTTGTTGGTTTGCAGACACTGACCGCTGCAATACCTCTGGTGTTGCTGTGGTAGAGATTGTTACTCGCTTGCTGATGTGGCACTTTTTGGCTGTTCTTTTGTGGCTGTTTTCAGCAGTGGTGGTAATATATGCTTTTTGTCAATATTGTTTACACAAATCAGTCTCAAATGAAAGTAAATCAACACCAAATGAAAATGTCACTGCCTTAGTTTCGCTACTGATTGTTTTCATTTTATCTGTTGTAGCTAATGGTCTTCTTTTCCTATGGGAACTGGTAACACATAAGTCTTCCTTCCCTTTAGCTCTCCTGGCTGCTGTTGTTACACCGCTCATGCTGATTATTTATACCTTGATTGTAAATATTCGAAAAGTGTGCATTATAAGAGCTAGGCACGTAAATAATTTCTTCGAGTCTAATGCAACAAATGGCAGAACATATGGAGCAACGAACACAAATTTCACCCTCCCTGATGATGAGTGGGACTAATCAGAACACAAAATGCATTTGATACCTTATAGTAGACATTCTTATTATAATGTGTTTTCATTGTACACATATGAAATTAATGAAAAGACGACTCCCAACTCTGGTAATGCAACACCTGATTGTGATTAGCATTGGCACAATACTAGTGGCTGTAGAGGGATAAGAATATTGAAGGGGAAAGCCAAGCAAAGATTGATCTACAACATGCATGTTTATCAATACACCAATACCAAATAAAATACAATTTGAGTACAGTGAGATGACTGCCTGTACCAATTTTAAGTATAATTTACTGGAGATGTAAGCAATTATAAACTAAAACACGCACAAGTAAATATTAGCTTTGCAAAACATTTACGCAATAAGTGAAAACATAAAGTGTCGTTATTTGCATATTAGGATCATAGGGGTGGAACACAAATATTTAATCCGGCAACTCTATGAGAGTAGCATCTAATAGCTACCTTGGCCAAGTGCTCCTGAAGCATGCAGTCAGTTAGCCCTCAGCTCGTAAGGACAGGGTTCATACAGAGTATTGAAAAGGCATTAAATCAACACATTTGATTAAATAGGCATTAAATCTGGGTTCTGTATTGAAAAAGCATTGAAATCCAATACAGCTATTAAAAAGGCATTGAATTTCGCCCCGTGTCTCTCTTCGTCTCATAACCCCGCCCCCATTCCAAAAAAACCTGAACACGTCAATTTGTATTACGTGCATTAGTGTAGTGGAGGTGTGGAGCGAATTGGAGTACCTTCATATTGGAGTGGCTGGAAAATCCTTATATAGTGAATGGTAAGGCTGTACATAGTGATGACAGATACTCAGCGTATTGCATAGCATGTAGAAAGGAGTTTGGGCTCGGAACAATGGGTGAATAGTCACTCAAATCATATGCTTCTGGAAAGACACATAAAAAAATACTTGTCTATCTTAAGGGGAAATACCAAGATTTAGTTTGCCACCTCTGATACACCGAAGGCCATATTGGATGAAATGAAGGCCAAAAAAATAGATTGTCATCAGACATACATGTAGAAGCTTTGAATTCTTCTGCTGATAACTTTGCAACAAAAGCTGAAGGTGTTAGGGAATTTAAGCTTATGTCTCAGAGGATAGCAAAGTCCAATGCCTTAAGAAATGCAGCAAAGGGAAAGTATTAGGATGAAATGAAAGCACTGGACAGTGACTTAAAACAAAGCATTACACTCATTGAATTAGATTTTGTTGTAAACTCTATGTATTAGCATGTATTATTGTGTTCCGGGGTGTACATTTGCTTATTCATTACATGTATTAAAAAGTAGGGTTTTTTTTGCATTATAAAAGGTCTTATTTTGGCACCATAATTATGTGTACAAACCCTGAAGGAACATGCAAATGCTTACAAAACGAGTTTGGTGGTACATTTGGAGCAATTTGGTATGATCAGAAGTTAAAGGACTGCCTCCTACAATTAAGCAGGTCGAGATATATATATATATAATTATATATATATATATTATATATATATATAATTATATATATATATATGCAATGCCTCAGACATCTTGAGATTATAGATTAAGGTGCAACCAAACAATATTTACCTCCTCCAGATGCACCTGTGTCATTGTACTGCCACAGTCTACATCATTGCACACGTTTTGTTATGATTTTAAAAGAAGTATGGGGCCCCTCATATTACTGAAGTGAGCAATGTCATTAACACATTGTTGATCATTGGCTTGTCGCCAGGCTCCTATAGCATACTATAGGATAATAATAGTAATCACTCCTAAATTAAAACAGAGTGAGTCTAAATTTTAAAAAAGGTACTAATGTTGCAATTTGAAATTATTGCGGGATAAAATGTTATGTGGCACCTTCTGCCTTCTTGGCTTCATCTGCTGCCTCCTCCAGACTTGCTCAGACACCTAATTCTGCCAGCAAATATGCAACCACCCCAGCTCAGCTATGTAGATGAGGCTCTTGCTGCCTGGTCCCAAGAGTGCCAGGAACAACCCCCCACTGATTCTGCTGCCCATCTCAGAGTATCATCTATTGCAGGCATTTTCATGCAAAAATTGTACTGGGCGAAAATTGTACCGCCCAGTACAATTTTCGCAACCAAAATTGTACTGGGCGGTACAATTTTGGCTGTGAAAAGTGTACCGCCTTGCCAAAACTGTACCGGGTAGTGAGAAAGGACCGTTAGCTATATAGGATGTCGAAATTAAGTGCTCTGCTAGTTTAATATGTGTTGTACACAGGTTGCTGAAATAAAAACTAAATCACTTGAACCTACAGACTACAGTTGTATGTAGTTGGTAATTCTGACACACTACTTTCAATCTCCATTTCTGTACATTGTATGTTTCATCAGCATGCCATGCTTAATGACATTCTGTACAGGTCTTTGTCTTCTGCCAATGTTCCTTCTCAGCTAGAGCCAACTGGTCTCGATCGAGCAGGTGGTAAGCGACTCGATGGAATCACCATTGGTCAAATGGAAGACTATATTGGTTTGGTCTGCGTAGACATGCACTTTTTCCACCTCCCATATATCCATCAGCAGCAGCAAACCAGGCAGAGCAGACCAAGATCAAGCTAAGAAGTATAATTACATCATTCCTTCACTCCTCGAAACTTCTGGAGTCTGCGGCCCTCGCTCCCTGTCATTTTTTTTACAAACTTGGGTCACCGCATTGCAAACACCACTGGTGACAAAAGCTCTCTGGCACACCTCCTACAAATGTTTTCTGCTGCCATTCAGAGGGGGAATGCTGCATACATTTTGGGAACTTTGCCTCCAACCCTCTTCCATCCTTTGAATGATGCTGTTTTGGCGTAGTATGTTTTGTACATAATTTAAGATACACTTTTCAATTCTTTATTAAAAGGATTAAAAAAAAAAATTTCTTTCATGCCTATATTATCAAGCTAAAGCGAAAAGGAATGAGAGGGACTGGTGATCATATGTGATGCTCTGATGATGCCTGCTGATATCAGTGAGCAAACTGAGAGCCAAGAGCAAGGTCTCAATTGCAATTGGGACAAAATGGTGGGATCTGGACAGCAGAGCATATTTCTCCCTCTTTCTGGCTTCAGCAGCTGTGGCTACAGCTCTAGCTCCCCTTGTGGCATCAGAAATGTACGAGGCTGCGAAGGTGTCAACACAAGTAAAGTCCCAAACAAGACACTGGCCAGATTTCCATGGGGCAATGGAACAACCGTTAGGCTGCTGTATGTATGATGGTATTGATAGCAGCATGCCTCAAAAAATGACCTTGCCTTTTGATATAGCTGTTTTGTAAATCTGGACGTAATACAAGTGGCTGCAGTTTTCATCACATCACTCATATCTGAATCACTTTTTTCTGCTGATTTTGATAACAGATATTGTGAATTATTTTCACAAAAGACAACACCCTGTTAAGCGTTAAATGATGTTTATGTAGAATGTGTCATTTGAAATATTCCCGGCCTGTATTGATGTGGTAAAGCTATAATGAATAACAATGTTATTTTATGACCATGGATATAGGCAAACTATGAGTTGCATCCAAATGCAGCAGACATGCTTATCTCAGTTAAAAAGCCAATTTTCTTTTTCACAATGATAGCACAACTGAATAGATATACAACTGAGCCAGGACATCACATATCTCTTAGTCAGGTCTAACCGACAACTTACTTCTAGCAGGTTAAAGCTAACGGTACTTTCTCACTACCCAGTACACTTTTGGCAAGGCCAGTACACTTTTTGTAAACTAAAATTGTGCCAGGCGGTACAATTTTGGTTGCAAAACGTGTAACGGCCGGTACAATTTTTGACCGGTACAATTTTTGCGTGACAGCACACCTCCGTGATGAAATACAGAGAGCTCGTTTCCTTGCGACATCTTGTCAGGAGCCTGGTGCATGGTTAAATGACTTACCAATTTCATCACTGGGACTACGCATGGATGGTGCCATGCACTGTGAGAATCTCTATGGGACTCCGTCTGGGACTACCCCTATGTCGAAGCCATACCTGCCAAAACTGTGGGCTAGAAGTGTCTCAGTTTGCCACACATGCATGGCTCAATCTGCAGAAAGAGTGCAGGGTGCCACCACCTCCATTCAGCTGTCAACGGCATCATACACAGGTCTTTAGTTGCAGCACATGTTTCATCACGTCTGGAGCCTTCAGGTCTGTATCGCTCAGATGGGAAGTGACCTGATGGTGTATCAATTGTCCCTTGGACGTGTGGCAACTTCTAGTGTGGGATGCAACTTGTCCAGATACTTTTGCACCTTCTTACTCTGCAATTGCTGCAAAGCAAGTTGGAGCAGTTGCTCAATAGGCAGAAGAAAAGAAGATGCAGACACCTTGACTCATGCCACTTTTTCACTCCAGTGGCAATGCAGCTGCAGATGAATTGAATAAGTTTTATTGTATTGTTTTATTGCAATGTTTCATGTTTTGTAATTATTATTCCTTACATTTATATCGCGATACATGTAGTATATACAAATAAATAAAACACATTAACTACAAAGTTATGTTTAGGAATCACATGTATCACCCTCCTGGACGATATACCCACCCCTTAAGAGGAGGGACCGGGCATTGGCAAGCACTTGTGTTAGGTTCGGGCGGCCATACAAGTTGAGACATTCCTTACATTTAAATATTACAATAATTATAATTTATATAAATAATAATAATAAAAGTTATACCCAGTTCTATTTTTTTATATTTCAAGTTTGTGCACTTTAAATAGTCCTATTATTACTATATTACAAGACGTTTAGAAGGATTGGAACTTTGTGCTAAATAAATGTTTACAGTGTGTTCGAAATCAACTTAACTGAGGTGGGAGATACTGCTGTAATACAGTATATTCAGTTGTACTAATGGGAAAGAAAATCATTGAATTTAGATTGGGTATATGATACCAATGCATTCGATATAGTGACACTGGTGTCTCAGAGCGAGCACCATGGCCACGAATGCATACAATTGAGCAACATTACATGACTGATGCTAAATGTGCACATAAAAATTTGCAGTCAAGTCAATATGACCTTTACCCCTTTTGCATTCCCGCGTAAACATAAAATTTGCCTAAGTCCAAATATAAGCAAACGTAAGTAAATATCAGCTTTACAATACATTCATGTTTGTGCAACTAAGTAAAAAGTGGGGAAACAAGGGAGTATGACATTCATTAATTTATTTATAGCCTAAACTTAGCAATTTATTTTAGGTAGGTAGATTTAGTAAATAATGTAGGTCTGTAATAGTTATAAATTAATGAATGCACATTTTCCTTAATCCTGTGTTTCCTCACTATTTATTCAATTTATGTCTACACAAACACTGCATAACCAATTTTATTTTTAAAATTTCTGTGTAGAGAGCATTTTTTTCAATTCTTCTTGTGTACACCATTCCAAAACCAGATACCGAATCTTCTGCTACTCAGTATCATGTGAGAGTGCCCGAGGGGGGGGGGGGGGGGGGGGGGGGGGGGGGGGGGGGGGGCAAGAAAACTGTATGGACCTGCCCCCCCCCCCCCCCCCCCCCCCCCCCCATCGTCCAACTTTGTAGAGCCTAATGAGAGGATTACGAATCTGTTTTCAAAATAAAAATCGGACGTAAGAGAAAAAAGATACAAGGGGTCAAAAAAGGGGGGCGTAGGGGGTACCACCCTACGCCCATTATATTTTCACGTGTTTTTGTATCTTTTTTGTTTCGTTTCGGATTTACACGGGAGTAGCATTGATATATTCCTCACAGCTAAAGAACTTCACTGCGATCTCACACATAATCGCTAGACACTTGTAAAACGGGCAGTTACGTATTTAACGTTTAACCCCCTAGTGGTTATATCCTATTTCGGTTAGCAATAGGGAAATAACCACTAGGGGGTTAAACGTTAAATCTCTCACTGCCCGTTTTACAAGTGTCTAGCAATTATGTGTTAGATCGCAGTGAAGTTCTTTAGCTGGGAGGAATATATCAATGCTACTCCCGTGTAAATCCGAAACGAAACAAAAAATATACAAAAACACGTGAAAATATAATGGGCGTAGGGTGGTACCCCCTACGCCCCCCTTTTTTGACCCCTTGTATCTTTTTTCTCTTACGTCCGATTTTTATTTTAAAAGCAGATTCGTAATCCTCTCGTTAAGCTCTACAAAGTTGGATGATGGGGTCCATACAGTTTTTCTTGCCCCCCCCTCGCCCCCCGCCCCCCGCCCTCGAGAGTGCGTAAGAATTTTACTGCATTACTTGAAATGGTGTGCAGCATAAAGACAGATGACATAACTTACTGGTGACCTATACAGTAGCTGCTTGCATATTGTGACTATTCTCACGCACCTCCCATTATGTATTCAATAAGCCCTATTCATTAACTTGCTAAGCAAGCTGTTGCACTTTCATAAAAGAAAAATTGAAGGTCCAATGTTAAAGATAATGAAAGTCCTGGCTCAGATCCTCTGCACAAATGCAGAGAAATACTAAATAGATCTCCTTAATGCTACATAATTAATGTTTGATTGTGATAGGCATGCATTGTACATGTATATCTGTCAGTTCATCAATCAATTTGTTAACTCAAACACCTGCAGAATAAAAAAAAACGTTGCTTTTATAATGAGTCTACCCTTTGCATTGAAAGGGCAGATCAGTTCGTGATCAAACTTTGCTGCCAATAGAAAGTTTACAGGCAGAGGCTGACATACCAGATGGAAATAGACATGATTTCCGGTTCCATTCTATCCATTCCAGTTCCATTCAAATGTTTCATTTTTCAAAACAGCACAAGCATAAGTAAGGTACCTTACATTACATATATAATAACCACATTTAACAGCAAGCACAGTAAAAGAGGAAACATAAACAAAAAAATGACAGAACAAAAGAATGAACCTTACATTCATTTCTAGAAAAATTAAAATTTGATACCATAATCAATAAAATCATAAATATAATAAAATGATTTGTCACCATAAAAATGGATGCCTAAGCAGACCATACCATGCATAGGTTGCACAATCATACAATTATTTTTGTAGCATTCATGAGATCAAATCATTTTTTGTATCTCTGCCCTTTCATGCAAAGGTTACATTTATATGTGGAGCAAAGAATACCATTTTAATAACAGCATTTTGTATTCTGCAGGTATTACAGCTTACACGTAGCTAGACCTATATTAAATGATAGACTTTCTTTATTAGTGGGAATACCATTGTTTGATTTAATGTGAGATAGATAGAAAATAAAAATTTCCTGTTTAAAAAAACACTGGATACCAAAATTTAGAGGGGATGGGAAGTGAGAGGTGGAGTGGTAGAATTTGTGTTTATAATAGTCTTATTTTCTGATTAGTGGTTGTTGTTAGCTGGGGCAACCACAGCCTCCTTACCTTTTCCCACCCTTCCTCCCTCCATGTGAAAATACAGTGAAACAAGTGAAACAAGTTTTAATAACTAAAACATGTTTTAGCTCTCGATCAAGGCGCCTTCATCAGCATAACATGAAACCATACACAATTTGCTTACAATATATACAATAATAATAATAATAATAATGTAAAAAATATATATACAATAAAATTAAATTCACACTTGTGGGTTCATGAAAAAGAGTTTTTTCCTATCCTCTTAGATCTTGATCCCTTTAGGTTTGTGATCTCTTTCGGAGTAGTGATCTTTTTTGAAATCATCTTTTTCAAGTAGAAGTATAATAATGATGAAAAAGATGTGAGTGAAGTTAGAAGTGAAGTTTAGGAGTGGATTTATATTATTAGGAGTAGCTTTAAGAGTAGGTAATTATAATAAAATGGAGAGTCCCTAAGACAGCAAAATGAGGCCTTTACATCATACATCATCCCCAATAATTAGCTGTGTGAGATGGGGCGTCGTGTGTGATAGGAAACCATGCAGGGTTAATGGGACCCAATGTGGGGGATACATGCGTAACAGGATGGGCTTCCATGGAGACATGGGCATTGCTTATTAGCAACTTCATGATGAGTCTCCCACCATAAAGGTTGATTCATTTTTCTAAACAACTAAATAGCTGTTTCCACATATAGTATAGGATCAAGGGGCAATGTTGTGATTGCATTTCATATATTTGTGGAGCAGCAAACACCATTTTGGTCATAGCGTTTTGTATTCTGCAGGTGCTTTTTAGTTACAGGTGGTAGACTTTATTAGCGGAAACACCATTGATATTGCACGGTCATTGATAGACTAGACCTACAACAAATTGATGACTGATGTAGAAATAAATTCATGTTGAAAAGTACTTAATTAAATTCTTACATAATACCATCGTATATCCAAACACAATCTTTAACTGAAGTTTTAAATGCTAAATACTGTGCAGATGATGCAGACGTTTCCCATTAGATCTGCTTTCACCTAACTCCAATGGACTTTTTGTGTGGCTGCAATTCATTTAAATTCTCTGTTGTGTGAAAGAAGATATATTTGTAGGTGTCACTGAATAAGATTCAACCTGTTTGCATCACATAATGTATTATTCTGTTACTGCCAACTAACTTCCAATCATGCATAACATTTTAATCCATTTATAAGTATCGCAACTTGTCTTGAAGCTAGGCACATTTTTAGCTTTTCTTCATGCTGCCTCAGATAAAATTATTATCATGCACATTATGTGAGTGTACTTGTACATGTGTACACATGTGTGTAACTAAAATTTGTATCAGTATCACTATGTACTGTTTGAGCCACGAGCGTGCAAATTGTATGAATTAAATAGTTACTAATAAAAAATTCAGTGCAAACACTCAGGGGTTGAGGGAGTCTTGTATAATTGTATTAGTGAGCGAATATACACATACCGCAATACTTTGATCGAATCCCTCTGGCTAGGGTTCCACGGATACCCTCTAATGCTTGTGCTAGTTTACTCCAAGAGGCTTTATTGTCATTTTCCAACCATGACTTCAGCATTGCACGTTTGCGATCCTTTATACTCGTCATAGTTTCATCCATCTTATCTAAATCCATATCTGGTATATTTAATTTCTTTCCGATGGCACGCCACGCTGAAATGGTCAGTATTTCATTTTCCGCTTCTGTTAGAGTTGGCCTCAAATCAGCATGTTGAGAGATGGAGAAGGAAGTGGTAACATGATCTAAACAAAAATAACGAGATTATGCGGATTGTGGATATAGAAATTATTACAGCACCCTTAATTTAGTTATCGCCAATTAAATCTTCACTTTGATGTGATCCTTATTGGCACAATCTGTTGTTGTTGTGTCTGTGACCTTATAAAATCTGTCCATTTGTAGTACGATTTTCAAGCTCACGTGTTTTCGTACGATCATGCATCGTAGGAGTTCTTATCAATTTCCTTGCATGCCATGCAAAATCTTGTCTTTATGAATCTATACAGCTAGTCTATGCACACGCATAAGTACTCAATCGATCAGTCTTTTAAAACACACGTAGTTTAACTCGATGTGTCTTTCTCTATAGCTTTTCCTCTCTCTCTCTCTCTCTCTCTCTCTCTCTCTCTCTCTCTCACACACACACACACTCTCTCTCTCACACACACACAGCTAAACACATGGACACTTCACCATAGGAGTTATACTGGCATGTATGAAGGACAAAGTGAGCCGTCGTGGCTTCAAGCGCTGTTGTATGCATTTACACACAAACCATGCATTTATATAATAAGTCAAAGCTTGCACCATGCACGTACGAACCTGATGGGTATTGTTTGGACTTCGCCTTCTCCCGATTTATGTGACGCGGAGGCCGCGCCGTACTGTGCTTAAGCCTCGCATTTTGCCTCTGCTCTTTTTGCTGTAATTTTACTCTAGCTTCTCTGATCAGCTGTCGCCGCTGCCTTTCGCTGTTTAAAAGAGAATCAAACGTTGTTGACATGTTTTTACAATGAACTTTAAGATGCAACTATAGCTTTACGCAAGCTATTCGCTGAGCCAGAGACTATCTCTGAGCCGTGCTTGCTTAGAAATATACTATACCGGCGGACGTCGCATCCGGTCCAGCTTGGATTAGCCCAACATTCCATGCACTGAAACATTGTACAGGGTATTTCTAGTATAGTAAGCAATATGGGGGTATCAGACCATCATGTCAAGTTGGGAGATTGGAATTAAAGAATAAAATACAATGTGTACAAGGCTATTCAGGTTTCCTACTCATGGAATAATGACATACCTGCAGGCACATCGTATTCTATCTTGCAAGCTACAAAATTACCATCACTCCAACGAGGTAACTAGCATGCAAGCCTCCATGTGTCATCATTTTTGGGAGCGATCCCCGATGATGCCGTGAAAGTTTCACAAGCTTGTCCATAGAGACCACCACAAGCTAGTGAAATAGCAGTTGTGACACGATGCTTGGCTGTTTGATGTCCCTCATGAATTTTCGTGACGATAACTGAATTGTGCCACTACGTATGATGAATCAAAGGTATATAGGATGCATTTAGGCGGCAAGTCAGTGATGCCGCGGTCGGCTATTATCGATCCGGTCACGTTCACGGCTAACCGTACCGGATCGTCCCGGTCACGTTCACGGACGAACACTGACCGTATTTTAGCAATACGGTCACGTTGGCAGTTTGACGATGGCCGCCTGGATCCATAACGGTCCCGGTCGATATCCTGTCGCAAAAAATGGCACAAGGTAATAACCACATAAAAAATGGCATAAAGATGACTCTGCCCAAGGGTGGATACAGAAATAATGAAAGGGGGAGAGGGCTTTTTCACACCTTAAACTTTATTGAATGTTACAAATGAGGCTACCGGCTCATAACAGGCTCATACTAAGGCTACTGGCTCATACTGCATGATACGAAGGATACTGGTTCATACCTACTTGCTCATATTAAGGCTACTGTCTCCCACTAAGGCAAGTGAGCTGGCTCATACTAATAACTAAAGATACTGGCTCATACTAATTAAGGCACTGGCTCATACCAGTACACACATACCCCCCCCCCCCCCCCCCCCACACACACACAAACACAACACATACTTATTCACTGGCACACACACATGCACAAAAACACACACATACACACACACATTTAAGGATACTGGCTGACACTAAGGATACTGGCTCATGGCTAATACTAAGAAGATTTACTCATACACTGTACTAAGTGGGATATTGGTTCATACTAAGGCTACTTGCTCAAATTATACTGGCTCCCACTAAAGCAACTGGCTCATACTAACTATGGATACTGGCACATACTGGTACACACACACCTACACAAACACAAGTTGAGCGCATACTTATTCACCAGCACGCACACTTACGCACACACAAACACACAAAATCACATGCATACACATACAAACTTAAGGCTGGCTCATACTAAGGATACTGGCTCATGACTAGTAGTAAGGACATTTGCTAATACTAAGTGGGATACTGGTTCATACTAAGGCTACTTGCTCATACATGTATTAAGGCTACTGGCTCCCACTAAGGCAACTGAGCTGGCTCATATATACTAACTAAGGATAATGGTTCATACTAAGGCACTGGCTCATACCAAGGGTGATGTGTGGAAGGGTGAAGGTGATGTGTGTGTGTGCCGGTGAATATGTTTTTCTGTGTGTGTGGGAGACCCTCGACACATCCCCCTCATCCTTCCACATATCACCCTCAACTTCCACACATCCCCCTCACCCTCCACACATCACCCTACCCTCCACAAATCACCTTCCCCTTCCACACATCCCCCTCCCCCTCCACACATCACCCTTCCCCTTCCACACATCGCCCTCATTCTCCACACATCACCCTCACCCTTCTACACCATCACCCTTCCCCTTCCACACATCACCCTCATCCTTCCACATCACCCTCATCCTTCCACATCACCCTCACTGACTAATAACATATTTACATGTACATGTACATGTAAATATTACATGTAGATCAACATTTGCTTGATTGTTTCCCTTTAATATCCATATTCCTCCACAACACAGCCACTAGCATTATGCTCATGCTAATCACAATCACATATCAGAGTACAAAGTTCTTGTTGCAATATCATGGTAGGGTGCTGTCTATTATATCTATGCATTGAAATACATTACAGTATGAATACTAAAAATGTATCCACTAAGGTATTGGAAGTATTTTGTGTTCTGATTAGTCCCACTCATCATCAGGGAGGGTGAAATTTGTGTTTGTTGCTCCATACGATCTGCCATTTGTTGATGCGGACTCAAATATATGCTGTTCATGACGTCCAGCTACTATAATGCTCACTTTTCGAATATTTATAATCAATGTATGAACAATCAGCAAGCAAGGTAACAGGATAGCAGATAGGAGATCAATAAGGAAAGATGACTTTCGTGTGATCTGTTGAGATATGAAAGTAGCAGCACTACCTGCAACAGCTATAATGAAAAAAATCAGTATTGAAACCAAGAAAGTGACATTTTCATTTGGTGTTGATTTATATCCATTGCAGGCTGACTCGTGTACACAATATTGACAAAAGGCAAATGTAACCACCACCGCTGAAAATAGGAACACAATAACAGCCAAAATTTGCCACACCAGCAAGTAAGTAATTACTTCTACCACAGAAGTATGGCAGCCGTCCGTTTCTGCTAGCCAACAAAGATATACATCCTTTCCATATTTTATTGTGATGAATGGCCATGGTACAAACAACACAGGCACTGATAATGAGGTGATGAAGTACATCCTTTGAAGCATTTTGTACTTTTTCTGCTTCTCTTCCTGTATGACCTGTAGGCACTTGGGCTGTGTCATCACTATGAGTAGGTGGATTCCAAAGAAGGCCACAGTGGTTAGTATACTAATCATGATATACTCCCTGACTGCTCCTAACACTGCACAGCCCACATCATGAAAAAGCAGAATCCATTGGAAGGATTCGAATAGCTCAAAAGTTGATAATACAGCCAAGGCAAAAAGGCACATTCGCCCTATTGGATCAAATTGATACTTGTTCTTGTAGCGATGATGATGGCATTGATCGAGGATAAGTGTTAATAGTCCAGCAATAAAGGAGAGGAATGACATACTCGCGTAGACGATGTTACATATCTTTATCTGGGTATCTGTCATGGCACACTCTGATTCATTGTCTGCCATATCTAAGCAAAATTGAGCACTATTATAATCTAGCATTCATAACATGCAAATTGCAACATTGACACATGTATTAAAATACAAGAGCGATATCGCCACCGATATCGCTGACGACTCCAATTAAAAAGGAATTGTTTTCTTCCCCCTCCCCCCGTAATTTATTAGATTACGAACACACATATACATTACGGACAAAATGCACGAATCACCACTTTCACCAGCTATATCTGTGCTCGGCCTAACCCAACACAATGGAATTCTTTGACCTATACGCACACTGACAGTTTTTTTCTTTGGATGTCAGTTTCGCAGTATGATTTAATGCAGTCACGAACATAGTTTATAGTTCCGCAGTATGATGTCACCACTATTGGCGGAAGGTCTGAAATTTCTTATACTATTGAGTACCGTACACATTTGCGGTATATGTGGTGTCGAATGGGGCAATTCCAGTACAACTAGCTACGATTCAGTATCACTATTATTAGCTGAAAAGCCTGAAACCAAAATGGATGACTTGCATGTCACTGATGTCAGTCAGTCGTGAAAAGGAGGCTGGCATCACAGGCACAGAAGGAGAGCAGTTATAGGGTTTATCTTTTTTTTTTTTTTTTTTTTTTTTTTTTGCTCGTGCTCTTGCATGATATGCTGTACACCAATTGATTCCTTTCCAGTTGTGATTCCTCTCCGCAAATCTCTATCAGCTTATTGTCTCGTCCACCCCGCCATTTTAATACGCTGCATGTATTACGCATGCTCACTTGCTATCATATCGCAATCTACCACAATCGAGCCGTGCCGGGTAGCCCGGTTTTTGCAACCGTGCTGGCTCGGCACGTTCACACGTCACATTTTAACCGAACCGTGTATACAGTGGCGCCGTACCGTGCTGGCACGCAAAAATTGTGTCATGAGTGTAAGTGCGCGGATTGCAGATTCCACGAAGTCGCGTCTATATGGCTCACGTGCGCGTTTCCAATGGCTTCATAGCTGCATGGGACTCCTTTGCAGCATCAGTAAATTATTTTCTCCAGGTTACCATGAGCTAGCGGTCATATAGTAGCCATTATCCTTGCATTCAAAGTGCATCATACTTACTAGTATTGTCTTACATGTGCATGTCCGACTTACATAACTATCAATGCGGGATTTAACCTGTATATATGCTTATATACATGTATGATATGCTAATAGAATCTCTCGCGGAAATGCATAGATAATGGACAGGTATACGTTTCTACCTACAGCACTCTTACACAATATGCACACGACACAACCTCTTCTTTGTTCCGCAGAAATCATTGTTACACGTTGTCTGAACTCACCTCTTTAGCGAGGAGTGATAGGAGTTGGAGTTGTAGGGAATTATAATATTTTTAGAATATAAGCCAGAGCTTTTTGTGGAGAAAAACTTCAAAAACTATGCAGTTGAAATCGAGGAACTTGTGTTTTTTTCCTTCTTTTTTCGGTGCTTTAATGTTTTGCATTGGTTTTTGGGAATATGGTGAATGAAATCTGATTGCAGTGTTCGGTTTACCGCGTTGAAATAATGGCTCGCACGATCGATATAGAGCCTTTCAAATAGTAAACACATTGCCATTCCGTCGAATATTTACAAAGTCTTCATCTTGCGATATTTTTTGTCTACATGTTTATCAGCATTTACAGTTTGCTTAGAGGTACCATGAGTTTGTAGTGTGACAAATAAATAAAAAACATTCTTGATGAGAAAGTTGGTGGCATATAGGATTTGAAGGCAACGGTGGTGTAAAAAGGAAGGAAACAATGGTCTAATATTAAGGGAAAATGGAATAGTCTTATATTTAGCACATTTCTACATGTAGGATATATAGTATGTTGTTCGTGTGCCAAATATAGGCCTATTCCATTATTAGACCCTTGTTTCCTTCCTTTCTACAGCTTCTTGGCTCGAGCACACCCCTCTGCAATGAAGTGAGCACAGAAAGATAGATCACATTAAACCACTGTGTCAAGGCATATCGGACCTAACGATGTAGCATT
>OX442435.1:2729708-2760519 GCA_949361645.1 Spongilla lacustris
CGTATAGGTTAGTTGTCAATCTGTATACAACCCTACTCATTGCTAGGGCAGGTTGAACGTTGATTATAGTTCATAGACGGCTTGATGGCTTTGTGCGACTGTATCGTGAGTATGGTAAGTCGTATAGGAACCGTCTAAGCAGTTTCAGATACTTCACTACGAAAGCTATGAGGTTGACTAACCTACATGTATCTGTAGCGTGTAGTTCTTAGCGTGTACGGTGTTAGCTGCTATATAAGGCCCACTCTTTGTGCGACTGTAACACGTTTTAATATGCACGCCTTAAGATTAAAAGACTGAAAAGTGTAGTGCACACATCGTGGTGTATGGTGAAATGTATCTTTTAGCTTGTCGTACTATGTATGAGCTTGTGTTTAAATTTTTTGGGTAACATGTTATAATTGACTTATATACACAGCAAGGCTTTGTCATGTGCGACTGTATCGTGAGTACGGTAAGTCGCACAGGAACCATCTAAGCAGTTTCTGATACTTCCCTACGAAAGCTATTAGGTTGCCAACGTACATCTGTCATATGTCTGTAGTGTGCAGCTCGTAGAGTCAGTGTAGGGTGTTCGGTGCTATCAGTGTAATGCCCACTGTAGTGTTGTTTCAACTTTGTGGGACTGTAACACGTTTTTATATGCACGCCTGTTAATTAGAAGACTGAAAAGTGGGTCGTGGTGTATGGAGATGCATGTGCGTACTATGTGCTTGTATTAAAAAAAAATCGTAACAGTCTTATACACAGCTAGCCATAAAACCCCAACTAACGACCACTACCGGCGAAACTCGGATTGCATATGGCTAATGACATTCATTGCTGGGTTTCCAATCCATGTATCAAATATCTATGATAATAGTATAACCTACATACGCTATCAGATGGGTACAAATCCAGGTATAGGCTAGATACCCAATACGCGAAGGTCGGGCTACGCCCAACTGGGGGGGGGGGGGGGGGGGGGGGGGGGGGGGACAGCTGTGCCTAGGAAAAAATGTCCGGCATGGGGGGACAATAATGCCTAGAGATTCCTAGGCACCAGTGTCCGGGGGGACAGTCGTGCCTAGGCATGAATGTCCGGGGGGACACTTTTTCCAGGGGGACAGCCATGCCTCCGACACCGGGTCCAATGTTTCAGGCTTCTTTCCGCTTAACCGCGTTAGTCGATTCACTAAACTCCAATGGGCAAAATACATATACAACTGTATAGTAGATAGTTGTAGCTTTAATTTGAACCAAAAGATAAAGGTAGAGGGGGCACTTATGCAGTTCCCCCCCCCCCCCCCCCACTTTGCATTTACGTAATTATTTATTGCTTGTGGGGCAGTGTTGCCGCGATTCTAATTATATCATCGATTGCGAATTAATGGATCGCAATTAGTATGCATCGTCGAGTCATTATATCGACGAATATTCATAGCTCATTATATCGTTGATACTCGACGATCTAATCAAAAATGGTACATAGGCAGTGGCAATAGCAGTGTAAGGAATTTGTCTAGTAAACACTAAGCAGTTAAGCTTATAAATGATTGCACTGCAACTGGCAAACAGATGTATGATGCTGTATAAATGCATGGCTTCTTTGAACCATACAAAGTGCACGCGCGCACAGACCACGCGTATACTAGAAATAAACGAGTTGTTAATATTGATCTCTTATGATGAAATTTGTGACTTACAAAAGGTCTCATAAGTCAGCTAAAATTGCACGATTGTGTCGTAGAGATAAGACTTGGTGAAGATGGGAGGGCAAAATCCACCATCTTTTTTTTCTTCTTTGTCAGTGGCGTATCCAGAGAGGGTGCTCCGGGTGCTTGAGCACCCCCCTCGACCAAAATTGTAACCATTTATTATTAACGATAACGTATTTGCTGTGCGCCAAACAAAGGCACCCACTTTTCGTATCGGACCTGAAGCGCCCCCCACTTTTCGTATCGGGCCTCATATTTCATATTAAGCACCCCCCTCGCTGAAATCCTGGATACGCCACTGCTTGTGATTGAGAAAACACGCTCGGATGGTGCTGATGAGTCTGGAATGGCTAGGTACTTGCGAGCCAGAGCAGCAACATGTGTGTATGCAGCTTGATGTGTTGTCCACCACATCAGAGGTTTTTTTTTTTTTTTAATGGTCTATCAGTGCTATGTGCACATGTACACATATGCACATACACACCCATGCAAGTAAAAATGGCAAGCTGGTGACAATCTTAACTTGTGTACATGGTTGTTATAAGCTTGTTACATGCATGGTCATTGCAACGTTGTTAACAAGGTTGTAACAACCATGGTAAAAGTTTGTCACTACCACGTTTTGGGCAGTTTCCAGCTTGTTACAACCTTTCACAGGTTGAAGTCAGCCATAACAACCTTGTGGTGAAGATGTTAATTAATATGCATGCACCTAGCTTGCATGTATGCAGTACATCGGGTAAAAAAGATATTTTAATTTTTTAAAATGTGAAAAACATATTAAGAACACAAAGACACAAAAAGTGACCATATTGCTGTTTTGCTTGTCATTGATAGATATTATGATTCGACTCTGCAACGAACTTGCATTGCAATAAAGATACGGATGAAATGAATTCTTCTTAAGATTTGTACTTACATACATGTACACATGCAAGCAGTGATTGTAGCCCTGTGGAATAGCCTGATGATGCCAGGATGGACACGGTAGCGGGTGACTAATTCAATCTGAAGACATGGATCCATTATTTCATTTTTACAAATGTGCAGCAATCTATGTACATACCTGCTGCATCTTCAAATTGTTTCCACAGCTCAGTTGTAGTTGCATTTTGTCCACACTTAGATGTGACTGGTTAAGACAAACAGCGCCATGCACATATGTGAACCGCAGCTAGACTGAATAGAAGAACAGTAGGGGAGGAGTGGGTTAGTTGAGCCACTGGGTTAGTTGAGCCACCCCCTGTTTTAGCTCCATGAAGAAACATAATTGAATTATGTTAACATATATTGGCATTAAGTGTTATGACTAGCTTTTTGTCCTACTTTAGGATTTTGTTTTAGTATTCATCAGAATATGAAATTCAAAAATAAGAATTTTGATGATCAAAGTGAAATTCTGTTTTTACGGTTTGTGCCCTCATAATTTCTACACAATGACTATATTCTTGTTTCAGTCTTGGGTGTTTGAAAGTACATGTATGCAGCTATATTTATGTTTATAATGAATTCTATACTTTGCTTCCTTTTTATACAACTTAGGTAGTTACAGGAAAAGTTAGTAGTGGGGTTAGTTGAGCCATTTGCAAAGGGGGTTAGTTGAGCCATACGCTTTAGCTGCAATTGTATGGCATTAAAATGATTTATTGATTGACGTAATAGAAATAGTGAGCTATGCTTATTTGGCTATGCAGCAATCTCAGAAGTATTCTGTTTTAATTTCTAAATAGAAAAATGACTTTGAATAACGTTAAAAACACTTGCCGATCAATTTCAAGAGCTCTCATTGAAAAAGTGTCATGCATTAGTGTATGAATTTGCTTTTATCAATGATTTGACAACATAAGGCCTAGACCTACTTATGTTAGCAATTATTGTGCAATGCAACTAACTTTGGCTGAAGGCAGCATATGGCTGAACTGACCCATGTACCTGGCACAATTAACCCACTTGGCTGGGTTAGTTGTGCCATTTGACACCTGTTGATTTTTAATAATGTCCCTATTCTCACGTACATCCCCAGTCTCTAACATTCCTATGACATGTACCCAAGTGATGCCCCTTTACATCAGAGTATTAACCTCTGCTTAATGCCAAACCTCAGAGGCAGTATAAACCTAAACCTAAAAAGTGGCTCAACTAACCCACTCCTCCCCTACAAAGTGTATAAAAATTGGTATAATGGAGTTGCAGGCTGTTAACATAAATAACCATGCAGAGCAGGTAAAAGCTGTCGTGCTATTCCATTATCTAAAGTACACCCCTATGGATGACAATAATTGCAAATACCCCCCCCTTCCTGGGTTAAGCACCACCACCACTGCACACGGGACAGACTTGTAAATGCCTGCCCCCCCCCCCCCCCCCCCCCCCCCACCCTGGATAACCTTATATTTTGTTTCCCCCCCCCCCCCCCCTTCCCCTGGACAAGCTTTTATTTTGTTTTGCCCCCCCCCCCCCCCCACACACACACACACACAAACACACACTGTACACTACCAATGGCCAGTAATAGCTACATTGTATGTTAGGAATCACCTGTGTTCTTCATTGTGGCTCCATCTGTTGTGATGGTTACTGAAGATGCCTGTCAGAGCAAGACTTTTCTTTAGCTGCACGGAAGGGTAATTATTATTAGAATCAGTTCAATAACTGATGTCAGTGATGAACATACCAGGTCTTACACCTCCTCATATTTAGTTTCAATTCTGTGTGGCAGTACAAGAACCTCGTGCGTGAGATTTTTTGAATAAACTGTCGAAAAGACCCCACACAATGGCATTCACTAATAGGTCATTTGCTTCCTTTACGCTTTCCTCGCTAAAGTTAGGTGGCAAGCCAAAACATATCCGGCTTGGGGCTGCCTATATATAGCTATGAGAGGCTTTGAAAGTTCTGGCCTGCAAAATCGTGCATCACACATCACCAAGAAGGAATAACAGCAAACTAATTTGACGACTTACAGCAAGCTTTTGGATGTGTTGTTCCGTGTGCACGTGACACAACTTTATGACACAGTACACTTGGGAATCTTTCCTTCGCAGCAGGCTGCCGTTCTATTGTGAAGTGATTCCACACCCAGCTTTGCGCATTCCTTGTGGTCGTACTGCTACATGTACAACACTCTCTTCCGACATTAAATTAAGTAAAATTAGTGAGTGTCGCTATGAATAAAAGAGGTATCGTCGAGCCTCGACGATACCTAATTATAAACATCGCCGATTATCGATACAGGATGCGATACAGGATATGCATCGACGATCCCGAGATCGTTTCCGGATCGCGGCAACACTGCTTGTGGGACTTAATTTGACTCTTTATGTAAGAGGGAGGGGTCCCTCGCCCTCCTCACTTTCTTTTTTACTAAATAACGGATGTAACCAACACTCCATGAAATGGAATAAAAAGGGGAGGGTAAGGGAGGGGGAACCCCTCCCTCCTTAAAGAACACTGTTACATGGTGGTAAGGTTGATGAAAGTTGCATTGTATGCATGGTTATCGGTAAGATGCTCTTTTTATTTTATTGATAGGCCTACCTATATAGTTCTCCTAGCTAACGAGCCGTTTTCTTTGGCTTGGTCCTTTGCTGAATTATTAGAACCGGCTGTGTACGTTAATTGTGTGGTAGCCTGGCAACAGTAATAAGACGCTTATGTGACATCATATTGCATACTGCTAGGCAACCGAGAATTTTCACCGATAATGAATTGCACCTGCTCGCGTCATTTCACGGCATTTCATCACCAGCTTACAACTGTAGGTCTTATTTATATGAAAGGGCACGTTTGGAAATCAAATGCAACTTTTTGAAGCTAATCTCGTCTTCTTATGACGTTCCTGTCGCGAGTTATACGTGATTTTACGGAAGACGACGGAGGAGGAGATGAACAAAAATTAAATGGCGGAATTTTGGTACCGACTTGTCACTCCACGTAAACGGCACTGTTTAGCGAAGCTCACGTTATATGTGCATATCTGTCATGTTTGTGATGGATTATATGCGAGCTGGCGAGTAAAGGCAACGCTTCGTTACCGTTTTAAAACGCTCGATCGAAAACCACGCCCACGAAGCCAATCCTACATAGGACCCACTACCGTGGGTCCTGATATTCCTCCACAGCACAGCCACTCAGTAGCATTATGCCCATGCTAATCACAATCATATATCAGAGTAATGTTTCGAAGGCCAGTCCGGCCTGCCAGGTCGGCCTGCCAGGCCGGACATTTAGCTTGGCCTGGCAGGCCGGACCGTGACCTGACAGGCCGGCAGGCCGGGATCCACCCACTTATTATAAATTCATTTCGCGATGTCTATATAGCTAGCTATAGTATAATTATTATTTTTTAAATAAAATACAAAGAAATAAATACCATACTCAGGCACATGCACACACATAATAAATAACACATACATATTCTATTCATAAGCTGATTTGGGTAGTCCAGCCCCATCATCCATGTGCACTGCACTTCTCCATTTCACTCTGCTTCCTCTTATGCACAGATTTGTGGCTCTTAGTATAGCAAATGCCAACGTCGCCCTTACCCATCCAGTCACTTCACTTAGTGGTTTTTCCCACTTTAATGCTAATTATCACAATCAGCTGGTAATGGTTACAATTACAGATACAGAAACTGAGTCTGATATACATAACCTGCAGTGATGCAAACAGCGCGCTTGCTATCTAAATACTTGTAATTAACCATGCATTGTGTTTCAGCATGACACACGCCTCCAAACATTGATGGAGAAGGTTCCATCTCTGGCGCTGTTGAATCAGCTTAGCTCGCGAAAACACCCGCTCGGATGGAGCTGAAGAAGTATGAATTTTTAAAAAAATTGTTAAATAATATCATAATGTTTTGTGGTTAGCCATGAATTTTTAATAAATTGTTTAATAACATCAATTTATCCGACCTGGCAGGCCGGGCCTTTCAGGCCGGCCGGTCACAGGCCGGACCCCGGCCTGACTTTCGGCAACCTTGTAGGGTGCTGTCTATTTTATCTGTGCATTGAGATACATTACATGTACAGTAGGAATACTAAAAATGTATCCACTAAGGTATTTGAAGTATTTTGTGTTCTGATTAGTCCCACTCATCATCAGGGAGGGTGAAATTTGTGTTTGTTGCTCCATACGATCTGCCATTTGTTGATACAGACTCAAAGATATGCAGTTCATGACGTCCAGCTCCTATAATGCTCACTTTTCGAATATTTATAATCAACGTATGAACAATCAGCATGAGAGGTAATATGATAGCAGCTAGCAGTTCTATAGTAAAGGATAACTTTCGTGTGACCTGTTGAGATATGAAAATAGCACCACTACTTACAACAGCTAGAATGAAAAAGATGAGTATTGAAACCAAAAAAGTGACATTTTCATTTGTTGTTGATTTATATCCATTGGAGGCTGATTTGTGTACACAATATTGACAAAAGGCAAATGTAACCACCACTGCTGAAAATAGGAACACAATAACAGCCAGAAAGTGCCACATCAGCAAGCGAGTAACAATATCTACCACAGCAACACCAGAGGTATTGTAACAGTCAGTTTCTGTTAGCCAACAAAGATATACATCCTTTCCATATTTTATTGTGATGAATGGCCATGGTACAAACAACACAGGCACTGATAATGAGGTGATGAAGTACATCCTTTGAAGCATTTTGTACTTTTTCTGCTTCTCTTCCTGTATGACCTGTAGGCACTTGGGCTGTGTCATCACTATGAGTAGGTGGATTCCAAAGAAGGCTATAATGGTCAGTATACTAATCAAGATATACTCCCTGACTGCCCCTAACACTGTACAGCCCACAACATCATGAAAAAGTAGAATCCATTGGAAGGATTCCAATAGCTCAAAAGTCGAAAATACAGCTAAGGCAAAAAGGCACATTTGTCCTATTGGATCAAACTGATACTTGTTCTTGTAGCGATGATAATGGTATTGATCAAGGATAAGTGATAATAGTCCAGCAATGAAGGAGAGAAATGACATACTCGCGTAGACGATGTTGGTTATCTTTATCTGGGTATCTGTCATGATACACTCTGATTCGTTGTCTGCCATATCTAAGCAAAATTGAGCACAATTGTAAGCTAGCATTCTTAACATGCAAATTGCAACATTGACACATGTATTAAAATACAAAAGACTTAACTATTGAATACACAGCCCAAAAACTGTTGGCTTCGGTCCCACACACACGGAGCGATATCGCTGACGATTCCCCCGTATTTTATTAGATTACGAACACACATATACATTACGGCGAATCGCCAGCTATATTGAAAGCGATATCGCCCCTTCTGTGCCCAACACAATGGAATTCTTTGACCTATACACACACTGACAGTTGTCTCTTTGGATGTCATCACTATATAGTTTCGCAGAATGATTTAATGCAGTCACGACCATAGTTTATAGTTCCGCAGTATGATGCCACTACTATTGGCGGAAGGTCAGTTTATATCGAAATTTCTTATATGCTATTGAGTACCGTACACATTTGGGGTAACGTGGTATCGAATGGGGCAATTCCAGTACAACCAGCTACAATCATTATGATTATGACTATTATTAGCTGAAAAGCCTGAAATCAAAGTGGATGACTCGCATGTCACTGATGTCAGTCGTGAAAATTTATCATTTTTGTTTTGTTTTTTCGCTCGTGCTCTTGCATGATATGCTGTTCACCAATTGATTCCTTTCCAGTTTCGATTCCTCTCCACAAATCTCTATCAGCTTACTGTTTCGTCCACCCCGCCATTTTAATACGCTACATGCATGTATTACTCATGCTCACTTGCTATCATATCGCAATCTACCACATTCGAGCCGTGCAGCGCCGGGGTAGCACGGTTTTTTGCAACCGTGCTGGCTCGGCACGTTCACACGTCACATTTTAACTGAACCGTATATACAGTGCTAAACTGTGCCGTACGGTGCATGCTGGCACGGAAAAATTGTACCGTGAGTATAAGTGCGCTGATTGCAGATATTCCATGAAGTCGCGTCTATATGGCTCACGTGCGCCGTTTCCAATTCCTTTACTATAATAGTACACAAACTACTATATACTCAAAGCCAGTACATGCATGTATAGGCATGCAGAATTGTCTATACCGCATGCACTGGCTTCATAGCTGGGACTCATTTGCAGCATCAGTAAATTATTTTCTCCAGGTTACCATGAGCTAGCGATCATATAGTTGCCATTATCCTTGCATTCAAAGTGCATACTTACTAATATGTGCATGTCTTACATAACTATCAATGCGGGATTAAACCACTGAGGAGCGTGTAGCAGGTGTATGCATGTATGCTTATATGATATGCTAATCGAATCTCGCGGAAATGCATAGATAATGGACAGTCACGTTTCTACCTACAGCACTCGTACACAATATGCACACGACACAACCTCTTCTTTGTTCCGCAGAAATCATGGTTACACGTTGTCTGAACTCACCTCTTTAGCGAGGAGTGATAGGAGTTGGAGTTGTAGGGAATTAAGCCAGAGCTTTTTGCGGAGAAAAACTTCAAAAACTATACAGTTGAAATCGTGGAACTTGAGTACATATATATTTTTTCAGTGCTTTAATGATTGGCATTGGTTTTTGGGAATATGCATACAGTCTGCCCTTTATAAGCTCATTCCCTCCTTATAAGCTCAGGGGTGTGTACCTAAACTAATTCATAACCCACAGTGTATATTGCATGTAACTTGAAAGCTACCACAGTGTATACTGCATTTAAGATGAAAGCTAACAGTGCATACTGTGTGAAAGCTAACAGTGTATACTGCGTGAAAGATGAAAGCTAATTCGACTTGCGTGTTCCATGATTATGTATGCGCCGCATAATGATAAGAAAGGGTACCATTGTACAGCGCTTTAATCTGCGGCTGAACAAAGACAGGACAATTGCGCACAGTCAGCGCATATAAACTAGCACAAAAAACTTTTTATTGTGTGTACAAAGGCGCATTCGTTCCGCTTTCGATCGTATAAAATGCATGCGTGCTCAGAGTTTGTTCGCATAATGCTTTACATGTACATGCTGCCATGTCGGAGGCACGCGCACAATCGACTGCGAAAGCAAGGAACAAGCTCACGGTGGACGAGAAATGCAAGCTTGCGCGAGGAAAGTCTCCACGGGTGACTCTGACGAGAAAGTTGCTGCGTGGTTTAGCCAAATCTCGGGGAAGCATATCTGTCGGACAGTGGTCGGGAAAGCAGTGCGTGCTGGATTCCACGATCTGAGCCCTTACGAACCAGAAAAAGATAGGTGTAGGAGGCGTGCCCCAATGTGGCCTCTATTAGATGAGGGGCTTTTTTCTTGGTTTAAAAGGTAAAAGATTATTGTCATACAGTTTGAATGTATAAACTGATTAGTCCACATACTCTCCAGCGTACGTGAGCGCAACGGAATGCTTTCAGATGCTCTGATGCTGTCAAAGGCATCAGAATTGGCCATGCACCTGCAAATTGATCGACAAGGAGCTGTAGCTTCTATAAGTGCTTCATCTGGAGTCGCTCCTCTTACATCTGGAGACACTGGAGCCATTCCATTATTTTCAGCCACACCCCTGTCTTTAGCAGCCACTCCTTCAGCAGTCACTTCCACATCAGCAGCCACACCCACATCTGCAACCATACCTCCAGCCATCCTTCCATCTACCTCTTCTGCAAGCGTAATGCCAGATGATGATCACACTGTTGATGTACTTAGCCATGGTTGGCTAGCCAAATGGAAAAAACGTCATGGTGTCTTTTCTGTGCACTTTCACGGGGAAGCTGGTGGTGCTGATCAGCAAGGTGTGGCTAGAGCCCAGAGGGAGTTGCCTGATATTCTGAGCCACTACAGACCAGATGACATCTTCAATTTTGATGAGACAGGTTTATACTACAGACAGGCAGTGAGTGATATGTTCCAATAAATAGCGAGATAAATAGGTTAATTTTATGTACATGTAGTGAAAGAAACTTTTGAATTACTTTAGCCTGATCGTACACTCACCACAACTACTGATGTGAGAGGCTTTAAGAAAGTAAAAGATCGCATAACAGTGGGCCTAGCTGTTAACGTATGTGGAACTGAGCGCCCTAAACCCATTGTGATTCATAAATACAAGCGGCCCCGCTGTTTTGGGAAAAGCTTCAACCCTGATATTGTGGTGTCCTATTATAGCAATAAGAAGGCTTGGATGCGTAGTGAGGTAAGCACACGCATGTTGAGCTTCAGGTTACTTTATAATTCATACTCACTGCGGTTTTCTGCAGGTTTTCACTGATTGGTCTAAGAGTGTGAACGAGCAATTTATGTTGCAACAGCGTCACTGCTTGATGTTGCTGGACAATGCCAGTTCACATGGTGTGGCAGATACAGTACTTACAAAAGTGGGCAGCTTTGATGCCTTTAGGTTGAGCAATCTTTTGCTCCTTTTTCTGCCACCAAATTGCACGTCAGTTGTGCAGCCCTTGGACCAAGGTATCATTGCTGCCTTTAAGGCCCACTACAAAGGCAAGCTGGCTCGTTACATGGTCCAACAGTATGACAATGATCCCAGTCAGGATCTACAGGCACTGTCACTTAAAGCCAATCTTAAGCAGGTCTGTCTTTGTTTACTTGTTGTATAGGTTTTTGCACTGATTTGCTCTTACATGTACCTGCAATATCTTCTTTATACTCTTGACACATTCAGGCCATTATTTGGCTTGTAGCTGCCTGGCAGGACATCTCGGCAACAACTGTATTGAACTGTTGGTGCAAGTCAGGGGTTCTGCCTGAAACTTGGATCAGGCAAATGAGACCAGACAGAGCAGCACTGATGGCAGCAGATGCTGGAGAAAGTTCCCAACTAAGGGAGATAGCTGCTGTAATCACAAGGTTGCCTGTTGAACTGGGAGTGACCCGAATGGCAGCACTTGATTGGGTAATGGATCCTGGAGAAATGGAGACAGAAGGGGAGGAGACGATGGCAGAAATTGCAGCAAGGCTACTGGGTCAAACAGCTTCACATACAGGTTTTGATGGAGGTGAAGAAGAAACTCAAGACCCAAACAATGTGGAACCACAGTCAGTTCCATTGACTGAGGCAAAGAACAGTGTGTCTACTCTTTTACAGTTTGTAGGAGATAATTTTGGCATCTTTTCAGAGGAGGATTTTAGGCATCTGGTGTGTTTACAGGACAAAATGCAGTTCAATGTGTTTGACGCGTAATTAAATTCATAATGTTATTGTAGGTACACGCAAAAAAACAACATTCGTTATAAGCTCAAATTCCTTATAAGCTCAGGGAACAAACATGGAGCTTATAACGAGGGCAGACTGTACGGTGAATGAAATCTGATTGCAGTGCTCGCGGTTTACCGCGTTGAAATAATGGCTCGCACGATCGATATGGAGCCTTTCAAATAGTAAACACATTGCCATTGCGTCGAATAATTACGAAGTCTTCATCTGTTGTCATGTAGTTTATCAGCATTTACAGATTGCTTAGAGGTACCATGAGTTTTTAGTGAGATGCTTTTGCCAACAAGAATTCTTTATGGACATCGCATTTATCTGTCATAGATAGCTATAGAAAGGAGGTGTCTGCACTATATAGAAACACCCAAGCAAACGCTATTCTAGTTTCATTTTTATCGTCTATTAACGTTTTAATTATTCACCTAATTATGCTCAATCAGCCTAAATAGCTGTTGTTCAATGCGGAAACGGTTCTTTTCAGTCCCAAACTCTTAGCTCTTTAAAAAAACTATCAATACATTGTAGCGATGTAGTGTCAGTAGTTTGCGAAGCTATTATGCGAAGTGGCCATCAAATTGTGGTGAGCAGGAACGGATAAGTTAACGGTTGTAAAAATGGAAGCGTTTAACGTTAAAAATAACTTGAAATCTTAATACAGCGGTTTCAACATATATCGTGGGGGTGGAAGAATAGTTTGAAGAATTGAGAATCAAATACACATGTATAGGCAGTGATGAGCATGCTCATGATAGTAAAGTGCAACTGATTATCGAAAGAAAAAACAGCAGGCTTTAATCCTTGCCGTTGCTATACTGAAAGGAGTGGCTTCCGTTGCATGATGTTCCGCCGAGGCCTTGAGCCCCAACTAATCTGTTTCTTTTGCCAAAAGGTTTATACAGCGTACCATATCTCTGTATTCTTGATAAATCTTGTTTTGTACACTTTCCACCGCATGTATGCATTGTATAGTAAATTGGTGCATCCTTATCATTGCAGAGACTTCTCTCTGTCACGTATTACGGTGCGTTAGTGCCAAGAGTAGACGCAGACATAAGAAAAAAAAAAATCGACATGTATGACTCAAACCTACTCAGTGAAATATGCTCAGGACATTGTCAATGGAATTCTCCTCTTGTAAATCAGTTTAGAATAGTAAAAATTCAGTCGGTTGCAGTAAATCATTTGGCTTTGACAATTGACAGTGCAAAAGCTAGCGCAGGCGCTCAGCCCATTTACATTTAGTTGTATCAATTGTCTGCATGAACTGCAATGGATACATGCAAAGAACCGCTCTTTAATACGTACCAAAGGATGGATAGGAATGGCATGCATGCAGGCCCTGGTTATCCTCTGCTGCTTATTTACGAGAATCACTCTAGCAAATGTTAATCACCATCTGGTATTAAAAGGAGGTAGTGAAGGTATTCTAAATAGACCTAAACGTGCAGCATATATTTCTTGTATATAGACTATTATAATTCGCCATCGAAGACTTCAAACTGTGATGCCTTGCGCCATATATAACCCGCTTCTCGTTCTGCGTACAGCCTTCGGTGTACCGCCTCTCAACCTTGTATGTGTACGCATTTTCGAATAGCTTGACAGATCGGCTCGGGGGATGCATTATTCTTCACCAGTTTCCGGCCAAATCCTCGGAACGAATTACAAAAGTGCGCGCTAAAGTACATACACAAGATGCTACTATGCATATTGAGCTGTTCTATATACTTGCCAAATCGATGCTTGCTTCTTAAATGGGAGTGTGAAGGATTACGAGGTCCGCGGTAGCTGGCCGAAGGGTCCCCAAGGATAGCCTTAAACTTAGAATATATGAACCACATGAACAGGAAAACAAGAACACTTTACTGCACATACACACAGTCTTACATGTATGTATCCTCCAACATGCACACGAATAAGATCCGTATGAAGTTGTGAACGTCAAGGGCTGCCTTAAAAAATGTTAGCATGCTGCAACGATCTTTTTTGCGTGTATAAATTTGATGACTTTCCAAATTAGGATGAAGACTGCTTGAAGAGGTTGATTGAAGGTTTTAGTAGTGATATCAGTTCAGACAATGCACTACAGGTTTCATTAATAAGAAATGGCTTGGTAGTGCACATATATACAGTAAAGCATTTTTAAAACTGCCAAAATGGTGGCTTTTATTCGTGGAGGAGTATGTGGAATATTAATGGTTTAAATATATCAATGCAAAAGCTCATGGAGGAAATAAAAAGTATGAAGAAAGGGTATGAGAGTATATTGTTAATCTATTTGAGGATGAGTTTCTACTTCCTATTTAACCCCATGCTATACCATCTGTGTGCCCTCCTGAAGAATTGCCAAGTATAGTTCAACTTGTCAAACCCCTTTGCAATTTACTAAATGAAGAACTCCTTGCAAGGAATGTGGAATCAAGAGAGTGAAACAAAGGGAATTACTCATTTCGAAGCGGATGCTCAGTCGCAAGTATTAAACTGTTATAAGTAAGCAATTGCAACATGACAATTGTAAACTTAGACAAGCTTTGAGCAGAAATGTAACTATTAGGAGAAATTTGCGTGCATATTTAAAAGTCATGAATCAAAAAGATGTCACTTAGAAATGGTTGGCAAAAGAGAACTTATCATTAAAAAACACATGCAGGTAATTGCATGAAATAGCTTCATTACAACATTCTAAGGCTATATAAAATGAGGTCTGCTCATAGGCCCACATAAAGCAAATCTTACCAATCTAGTAATTAATGGTTGATGGACTCTACTTTGAACATTTATCAGTGATTTGTTAACGAAGGAAATGTATTATACCAAGGTTAAATTGTAGCAGTAAAGTCTATTGGAAACAAGGTAGCAGTCAATCAAGAAGATTGAGATGATGTTTCAATGACGCTATATGAATTCTTAGTTGACTATATCACAGATGATTTGTACATTAGTGAAATCGATGTATAACACTATTCTATGCATCTTGCATGTGTCCAAGACTTTGGTGTGGTTATATTATAGATTGTAGTTGCTATAGCGAAGAGAACAAAAATCGTCACAATTTTTTATGCGATACCGCATGGATTACCGAGACACTGCGGTGTCTCATACTCAAAGACACGTTGTCAGACGTGCTTACTACCTTTGGCTTTTTCACCCGCTTTCGAGGAGTAACAATGCCTGATATAGCTCAATTTTGCTGGAGCGCTGTGTTGCTAGCTGTAGCGATGGTATGCTACCTCACGGTTTTTACGCTTTGTGACATTGGCACCATCGGTGTGAGGTTTTGAAAAGAATCAGTACCAGACGTATAGATGGACCAAATTCAGGAGTACGAACACACCCGTTACTGCAGCAACCGTTCGGCATCACCAAAATAACGTCACTGTTTAGACGTCAGAGTGGACGAGAGTTGCAATGCGTAAAAAAATCTAATGAGATAACTGAAGAATTTTTAAAGATTTGTGCCAGTTTTATTGCCGATAGCGAAGGAATCGAAGCACAAAATTTGGCATTTAAAAACTGCAGGCATTTTGCAATATGATTCCTAAAAAGTGGAGCTTAACTCGAATTTTTGCAGTTGTATAGCCCTTAGACCTCTGAAATACGATGATCAGTAACCGATCTCCATAATAGCTGGGGGCGTGTAGCTCAAATTGCTATCAGAGATGGGAACCTAGACGGTGTACTAGCAAAAAAAAAAAAAAATTAAGGTCTTAACTGGTTTCCAGTTTCCAGACACATAAACAGGCACTTAAAGATTAGCTTGTTTATTGTTGTATAAAAACACAAAAAGTCACGTGATGTAATTTATAGCATGTTCTATTGTGGAGATATTATAGAATAACGGAGTTTTTTAGTTTTCTACTCTCTTTGTGACAAGCACTGTGGTACATCACCGATTTCAGAATTTCCTTTAGTCGAAATAACCGATTCTGTTTTTCTTAGTCGCAATTACTAATAGTTTCGTTTCCTTCATATGCAGAAATCGGTAGGAAATAGGGTGTGATAAATTAAAATCGATTATTTCGACTTTTTAAAACAATAATACGCTTGGCCTTTGGCTCTTCCTCATTTCGTAAAGCCAGGGTGATCAGTGACATGTTTGGAAGGCTAAATATCACCCTGGTTAGAGCCATAGCAAGGGCCATACTGGCTAGGAATGTGATCCCTACTGACTTTAATTAAATAACAACTTGTAGTATACAGATATACATGAATTCAATGTAGGTATGTTAAGTTAAAGTTTTGTGAATTAACCATGTTAGAGCTCTATACGTGACCTCATTCTCTACAATAATAATAATATATTTAGAACAACATTCTAAGACATACGGATTCTTAGGCAAATACACACAGAAGGAGTTAACATATCAGTAGTCCATTGCATCGACCTGTATGTCTGCCACCTGCAAGGATCTTGCAAGGATAGCACTGGCGTTTGCTCTCACAAGCACAATGCTCAGTCTGCCATATAGATCCCACAAAACTTGGGATTTGCTACAGTTTGTGAGGATGGCTTTGCGCATGGCTATGCAGGAGAAAGCATTGCATGCCTCTTCACCCCAGGCTCCATATGTTTCCACTGCTAGTGGAATGCACTTCCAACCAAGCTCTGAACACTTTGTGTCATTTTTTTCATGCTTTCTTGATTCTGCAGCTTTTGCAGCTACCCCAGCACTATGAAAAGAAAAGACCAATCGATTTTTCAGATTTATACTGTAGCAACTTGCAAATCAGTTATTAGAAACAAAAGATTTTTTTATATTGGCACGATAATTTCTCATGTCATACATGTGTACGTGCATAGACAGTTTAAATTTATTGCTCAATGATCAGCTGCTTATGCCAACTTTACATTATTCAAACAACACGTGCAGTGCCCTATACTTGGCCTATAGTTATAATCCATTGTTTGAACAGCATGCCCCCCAATAATTCGACACAAACTGCATGAAACATACTGAGCAGAACCTCATAGTGGAACACCTCCGCTCCAAGCATATACCAATCAAGACATGTACGATATGTCATGGCCGAACGCCTGGAAAAGTATCTAAGGATTTGGACACCTGTAACCTGGGTCAGCCTGGAAACCAATACAACGCAAATAACCACAAAACTTAAAAATTTCGTCTTATTGTGTGGAGCAGTGTAGGAGAAGAACAAAAAAAAAATTTAAATAGCGGAGTTTTAGTACCGACTTTTCGCTTTGATTTTTTTTTTTAAGTTACAATCATTTTATTATAAACATAAAAACGCAAAAGAACACATACGCATACTTTTACAAAATAAAGAGATTAATGAAATACCTATGAAAAAGTTTTACATTGCTGAGAGGTTGACCTTGCTGTCATGAATTGCGAAGTCAATGGATGATGCAAAAGATGTTATGGTCTATGTTATGATGACGGGAAACCCGAAGGCAGCTGATCTAAGGAGGGAGAAGCTCAATTTGCAACAAAGACAGAATAATGCTGCTCCTGTTTGTCCGCGATCAATGCCGCAAGTATCTTGAAAACCACAGTTGCAGTAGGTCCCAATCCGCCCATGGTCGAGAAAACTAATGGAGAAAAAGAATCAAACTCTATTTCACGAATGCGTTGTTCATAAGCCCATTTTTTTCCCCCCAGTTCAGCACGGTGGTAGCACTGTGGTACGTAATGGAGCATTGCTTAAAGTAGTGCAAAAGGGATTGAAAATCCTAACATCAAAGTAACTCTTCTGTCTACTTTGCCCCCAAAAATTCTCAGCAACGAGACGAGCATCATCAGATGAGATAGACGTTTTGTGTTTTAGATGTTCGCCTGAAAGCATCTGTAGTACAGGTTCAATGCCATCATTGTTGCTCACTTCAGTCAGAAGGGTGGCAGTGATATCACGAAGTTCATTGTGACGGATTGAGGGATATCCTCCACATCAACAGCTTAAGGCGTGTTCCACGGTGAATGGTTTGCTACAGATGCACACGAAAGGTAGTGTAGGAGGTTGCCAGCCAAAACGCAGACAAAGGGCATCTCGAAAATCTCCCTTGTGGAGAGCAAAACTTAGTCTCGTCCCCAGACCAATATGACGTAACGATTATCGTACGTCTATTTGTCTGGGAAAAAAGAACGACGCACTTGTTCCGAGCGTCCCAAAACATTGGGACGGATGTGTATTACGTAATGGCGCTGACGTAACATTAATACTACACGCATGCTATTTTTAGTTGTTAATTACTCTGAATTAATAAAGCGTGGAAATGTGGGAGCGAATTGATGGGGTGGTAATGGGTGCAGCGAAAAGGCTAGGATTTGGTGACCTACGGCCACAACAAATGGAGGCAATTCGAACTTTCATGCAGGGAGAAGATGTTTTCATCAGTTTGTCAACTCGTACGACGAATTGCTTGGCTGTGAAGGCAGCATAGAGGGGTTGCATGGATCTCGTGATGTCATGTGACGAAGCGATTTTATATGTAGAATTTTACATTGGGGGCAAAGCGTAAGGATAGTATAGCACGTCTATTGAGTAAAACTTGCTGCGTTGTCGGGTGCTCGAAGCGATCGGACATGTAAAGTTTTTTCCTACCACCCGCCAAGGTATGTAAGGTTCTTTCCTGTACCATCTGCCAATTTCTGGCAAAGTAAAGAACAGCAGGAGTTAGATAGTCGATCGAGCAATGGTCAACGCCTAAACCCGCTTGCAACACTTTAGATTCATATCTGGCATATGAAATGCCGTGAAATAACACAAGCAGGTGCAATTCATTATCGGTGAAAATTTTCGGTTGCCTAGCAGTATGTAATGTGACATCACACACGCGTCTTAATTTACTGTTGCCAGGCTACGCAAAAGTAACGTCGCAGCTGCAGACACGTTTACAGCAGGCGGTTCTAATTCGGGAAAGGTGACCAAGCCAAAGTAAACGGCTCGTTAACAAGGAGAACTCTGAGTTTAAGATATAGGTAGGCCTATCAATAAAATTAAAAAGAGGCCTATATACTACCCGATACTGATACGAGGAATCTAAGCGTCCTATGCATTGCAACGAATACACTAAGCCATATATTACATTGACTGAACACTCCTGGCAGAGAAAAAAAAATAGGGGAACAAGTAAATCAAAAACTTCTCTATCAAGAAAGTGATTGGTGGGATGTAGGATTGGTGGTGCGAAAAGCAAGGAAACAAGGTACAGTGTGTTAAAGTGAGGTTTGGTAGGATACTACAACTTACAGTCCTGAAAGAAGCCTATTTGCAAATGTAGGACTGTTATAGTTGTAGAATCCTACCAAACCTCACTTTAACACACTGTACCTTGTTTCCTTGCTTTTTGCACCACCAATCCTACATCCCACCAATCACTTTCTCGATAGAGAAGTTTTTGATTTACTTGTTCCCCTAATGTTCCACTTTGCGTTTACGTAATTATTTATTGCTTGTGGGACTTAATTTGACCCTTTATGTAAGAGGGAGGGGTCCCTCACCCTCCTCACTTTCTTTTTTACTAAATAACGGATGTAACCAACACTCCATGAAATGGAATAAAAAGGGGAGGTAAGGGAGGGGGAACCCCTCCCTCCTTAAAAAACACTGTTGCATGGTGGTAAGGTTGATGAAAGTTGCATTGTATGTATGGTTAACGGTAAGATGCTCTTTTTGTTTTATTGATAGGCCTACCTATATAGTTCTCCTTGCTAACGAGCCGTTTTCTTTGGCTTGGTCCTTTGCTGAATTATTATAGAACCGCCTGTGTCTGCAGCTGTGTACTTTAATTGTGGTAGCCTGGCAACAGTAAATTAAGACGCTTATGTGACGTCATATTGCATACTGCTAGGCAACCGAGAATTTTCACCGATAATGAATTGCACCTGCTCGCGTCATTTCACGGCATTTCATCACCAGCTTACAACTGTAGGTCTTATTTATATGAAAGGGCACGTTTGGAAATCAAATGCAACTTTTTGAAGCTAATCTCGTCTTTTTTCGACGTTCCTGTCGCGAGTTATACGTGATGAACGGAAGACGACGGAGGGGATGAACAAAAATTAAATGGCGGAATTTTGGTACCGACTTATCACTCCACGTAAACGGCACTGTTTAGCGAAGCTCACGTTATATGTGCATATCTGTCATGTTTGTGATAGATTATATGCGGGCTGGCGAGTAAAGGCAACGCTTCGTTACCGTTTTAAAACGTTCGATCGAAAACCACGCCCACGTCACGAAGCCAATCCTACATAGGACCCACTACCGTGGGTCCTGATAGGTGCAACCTTGCAGCTGGTACATGCCTCAGTGCTTCAATAAATAACATGTCTATCATGCTGCAGGACTTAGTCTGGTGTAAATGCAGGAATGCAAAAAGTGTTCCTAAACACATAGGTAATTGTTCTTCATTAATTTGGAGCTCTGTTTTTCCATCCAGGTCTTGAAGGTTGGCATATGAATAGAATGTACTTTCTGGTTGCATTTTATAGATGGAAAGGTGTAGTGTTTTCTCCCTGTTTCATTAGCACATGCCTTGCATTGAACTAGTTCATTGATAAGCATTATTAAATCTTCTTCAGGAGAGCGTGTTGTGTGAGACAGCGAGGCTCTTGTATTTGTCACACAATCATAATTTTTTAATATTTCAGAAAGGGGTCCAAGTGCTTTGCTTACCCTTCCAATGGCGTGAGGTGTTTTGTTGGCACCTAGGTGTGATATGGACTGCTTGCAAAGTCGATTTAGATGTTCCATGTGAAGATCAGCAGAAACATTGCACCCTTCCTTGCCATGTGTATTAATGAATCTTCCCCATAACATTTGGAAGGCATACCGTGGTGGAAAAAAACCAGCTGAAGCGTCTGCGTCTCGATGATCTCTTAGTACCTGCCACACACCTCTTCGCTCGTACAGACCCATCCACTTCCACATACCGCGATGCAGAAAGCTTGTTCAAAAGCTGACCTTCTATTTCCTTCAGCACTGCGTAATTGCCAACTGCTCGAAAACAACTCATAACGACGTATCCTTCCGAGAACTCTATTTTAGCTTCATCAGAATTTTGGCTATCTTACAAGCTAGTTCAACAATACCCTGTCTGACAAAGGAAAAGGTAAGCACATCCAGCCTCTTTCTCTTCTTCCTAAGCAACACAGGCGCCAAGCATATCTTGCAACGATGCATAATACTGTAACCCGCGAAGTAATTATAGCATGCGGAAATGATACAGCGAGATTAGCTTAAAATAGATTGTCGCGCTATTTTTGTACGTAAACATTGAAGGACGCTCGGAACAAGTGCATATTTCCCAGACCTATAGACGTAGATTATACTGTTTACAGCGATAATCGTTACGTCATATTGGTCTGGGAACGAGACTACCTTCACTTGATGCCTGCAAAATTCACTGCGTGGAGGGAATTTGCTTAAGAGATGTGTGTGGGAGTCTTTCACTAGAAGTTTTCTTTACATCTTGTTGGGCCAGTGTACATGATAACAGGTAGGTTGTTGTCTGCTTTAGGATCATATCACACAGAGGCTGTGTAATGTTGAGGGATGGAGTGAAGAGGCGGAGTTTTTTTTTTTTTTTCGCTCCACGTAAACGGCACTAATTAACGAACCTCAAGTTGTATGTGCATATATCCCTCATGCATGTCTTTGATGTGTTATATGCGAGTAAAGGCAACGCTTCGGTATATATATATATTTATATAATTATAGTTTCTATACTCTCGACTGATTGGAAACCAAGCACAAGGAGCCAATCCTACAAGGGACCCACTACTGATGTAAACCGCAGTTTATTAAATTTTTGTAGAGGTTTGCCACCTTGCCGGAGTGCGATTACACCCGTTTTTTTAAAAGCATTCACTGTAGTTAAAATTCAAGTAGGATAATTGCAAGGAAGAGGCCTTTATCATTATCAATGCAACGTACGCGTGCAGTTGTATCCTTGCACGTGCACTGTGCATGCAGACGAGAATTCAAAACATGCAACTTTACTATGAATTGGTTGGTATGTCTACCTCCACCATAACGCATGTTCTTATGTACACATTGAACTCTACGGAACGCATGCGTGCAGATGATGTCATAATGGTCTGCTCAATGCATGTAACCGTGTACACCACTTAATGTTGTATTTGATATTATGCCGAAACTAACATTTTTTTTTTTGGACTTTACCAGAATAACTTATCACTATGATTCATGTAATTAATTTTATTACATATCTGGCAAACTGGTGGTACTTTATAAGGAATGTTTTTGTGAATTTATAATATACACCTCGCAATGGCCAGTACATCATTGCATTGGTGAAGGGTAACACCTTATAAATGTTATTCCTCATCGAACACGATTCCCTGTGGGTCAGTTACATGTATATACCCTATGAACTATATATAAAACTTTGGATTCAGCAAATCAAACTACAATCTGCATCTATAGGATCCATATTGCAGCAGAAATCTCTGCCACTGCATGGAGTCTGTACCACTTGGCCCAGCAGCCCCTTTGATGTTGTGTGCCACTTGTTCTATATGGGAAGCTGCATCAAGAAGTGGTGGAAGTATATCACATGTGAGGAATGCGGACGGGTGTTTATCTTTGAGACTCTGTAGTACTGTTTTCCCAGTTTTGGTATCTAGATCAGTTGGTGCAAGTACACCTCTTGTTATCTGCCCTGTGATCCAGCGTGTAGCTACAGTCATGTAGCTCACTTTACCACTTAAAATCAACCTCGAGAACACACGTATTGCATGAGCCTCATCTGCTTTATGTGGTTTGTGCACATGATGTTTTGCTTCACAATGCTCCATGCAGATCAAAAGGCAGTGCTTCAGATTGGTATGGCTCTCATAACTCCATTCGTTTAGTGAGAAAGCGCTGAATATCAGAGGTCTTCTTGATCAGATGATCTCTGTGTAAATAGTAGCCTCTCAGACTTTTCTTTTCCATCTGCCAGCAATTAGTCAACAAGTCTACAAATTCATGACCAGCAGTCCCTTCTGGCAAGGTTTATTGTTTTTCCCTGATGCAAAGGCATGCACAACATGTATCCATATTTTTTTCCCAAACTGAGTGTGATATTTAAGTCAGTGCTGCAAACGCTTTTACCATTGTTTGCACTACAAACGCATCAGTATCTTACAAAGACTTCTGCAGGTTCCTATTATCGCACTCATTAAATATAAATATTACAGACCTACATTATTTACCATCTATGAGGTGTAATATTTATAAATGAATGAGTGCATAATTTCCGCAATTCCCGTTTCCTTACCGCTTTTTTACTCAATTGCTGTCTACAAATACTACATCATCAATTTTATTTTTAAATCTTGTTATTGCACAAATGAAACACAGCAAATAATAAATACAAGTGATAAATATACATGTACAATGACTTACATGTGCATGACTTAAGACTGACGTACGACATACGAGGCAACCCTGCATGCTCCATACATTTAGAGTTATATGTTAAAAATTTTGATTGCATTTGTGTGAAATATATATCTTTATATCATCGCTGTAGCCAATGAGATTGTTGATGATCCATTTATTGCAATCGAAACTTTCATTAGGATGATATTCCTTTATCTTTGCAAAAAGCATGTTCTGAATTACGCTCATTACTTCTGCTGTCGTGCAGTAAGCAGACAAATCATCACACGAAATTGGTTGATCACGAGATGACGATAGCTGTACATGTAATGTTCAAGATATTAACCAACACGAAACATCAATTGAATTATTTTGATTTACCCATGAGCAGGAGTTATTGATAATGGCTTCCTTCATTGCAAACAGTGCACTTGAACCTGTCGTGTTTTCACGGGGCCATGGATAGTTTCTCAAAAGGCACACAGCCACAAGCACAGTGGAAGTTTCGTTGGTGATGTTTGGAAACTGCACGCATGTATGAAATTAGTGTCTCAGTCTAATTCACATGTGCACTCACCTTCAATGTCGTCACTACGTTTTCAAGAAGACTGACACCCCCTAGGAGATCTTGGAGTCTACTGTCGTCTGAGCTCTGTCGTTTAATAGGAGCTCCTACTATAGTTCCGATGGAGAGTAACAGCATTATACCGAAGAGTGTGATTAACGCCATGTCTGAATGAATATTCTTTGTTCGATAGAACATTAAAAGGCTTGGTGAAGGTTTATATACGAAGATAAGTGAAATCGAAAATACGAAGCCATGTGCATGCATGTAAATGGAGTTGTATCGCCTTGGTGATCGATGACACAAGTGAGAATCCATATTGAAGCAATTAATGAATATAATGATATTTCATTTAGTACCTTTTCAACTGCCACCCTACATTATAGAAGAACACAAATGGTGAAATGTGTTAGGTGCAAGAGGGACGCTAGGGCATGCACGTGACTACGATATGCATGACTGCAGTACTCTACCTAACAAATTGGAAGATAGCGTCGATGAATATAGGTAATATGGCAGGCCAACTCCTTAATTATAAGACAAGGTATACTGATGCCATGCACGGCATTGGCACAACTGCATGCCCATCACTGCTCGTACTGCTTTGAAATAATGCATGAATTGTGGACCTCAGTTCTCTACACTATTAATAGGTTTCTGTCTTTCTGCTCCAGAGGGAAATAACTTCTACATGAGTTTAGATTCTATATAATAAAACTAACTTTATTATATTACACTTACATGTACTAGCACATTCAAAACAGGTGAACAATTATATAATATACTGCAAACAAAGCTGGAACAACCGAACTACATGTACATGTATATACATGTATAGTTCAACTTGATATAAAGTTAAATACAATAAATATAAAAAGTCGTGGGAATGGACCACTTACCGCTGACGTCACGCATGCACGGTTTCCCGATTATTGTACATGTACTTAGGCAATTTTGCGTTCGATGAAATGTATTGCGGTCTATGGGAAAATCCGGAATACATGTAGGGCCAAACATTTGTTTATAACTCCACTTCCGTAATACCAACGTGCTATTAGCGTTCCGGGTTGAAGTTTTAACAAATAAAGCAGCGCAGAGGGTGCGTGGTAATTGCATGCTGCGGTACGTCTCCATTCAAACCGGCTGTTTAATATTCTCAAAGTGACAAAGATGTGTGCTCCAATTTCTGTCGAACTTGAGTTGAGCTCATGGAGGACGATATGCCTGGAGCATCTCTTGGAATCCGAAAGCCTCATGAGCTAAAAGTGCCAGAACTGAAACGATGGTTAGCATGTCGAGGTGCATCGAGGAGTGGAAACTAGGCAGCACTAATCGAGCGCGTTAATGATTACAGTAGAAGTGGTTCTGCTAAGCGGCTCGTTGACCCAGATAGTGGGATTCATCTTGAAATGAAGAAAATGCGTTTGGCTGTTGTTAGAGGTACGAGCAGCTGTCGGCAAACACCAAAAGCTCCATTAAGTGACTGGTCGCTCGGTTTGGTTGACATTCTCAAGTTGAGGTATTCACAGATCTATGATTATCTTGTTGCTAGTAAAGCAATAATTGCTGATGGAGCTTAACTGGGAGCTCTAAAATCTCTTAAAGCTGTGAAATTTGTTTAAAGAGACTACAGTCCAGGGATTGAAATCCTACCATGGGGTGCTTGTTTATGTGTATGTGTCATCACAAAAAAAAGCATCAATGAATCGTATCCAGTGCAGCTTGCAGCCATGTTGCGGCAATTCTTTTGCTATAGAGGACCATGCAACACATGCCACAGAGGTGTCATGCACTTCTCAACTGCAACAATGAAGTAAGCCTGCACTGAAACCAAATTCCCCCACCCTCATTAGGGATGCATGTTTTACCGTGCATAAGGACGATAAGGCAGACACAGCAGCAGTAGTATGCAAGCCTACTATTACATATTATGATCCACATCGACCAGGTGATAGAGTGGTCAATGAGTCCCACTTTGATAAGTTTGAAAAGGATTTAGAGAATGCTCCTTTTAAATGCAATATTGACACCTTACATGAGACTTTGCATTTTCATGTTCCACTTACACTGCATGCAGGCATTAAATGATGCACACACTAAAATACTGCAAACATTGTCAATATTTGAGAGTGCTGCTAAGGAATTGGGGACCAATAAATGAATTATTTTTGTGTTTGGTGCGATTACGACTAGGCTTGCTGATTTCAGATTTGGCATTTTGATTTTCAATATCTGATGCATCTGTGTCATGTATTTTTACTACTTGTTTGTGCCTCATTGACCATTCTATCAGCTGGTCAACATGGATCATACCATATGTAACAGTAGCCTTATCGTCCTTATGCACGGTAAAACATGCATCCCTAATGAGGGTGTGGGAATTTGGTTTCAGTGCAGGCTTACTTCATTGTTGCAGTTGAGAAGTGCATGACACCTCTGTGGCATGTGTTGCATGGTACTCTATAGCAAAAAGGGTTTGCTGCTGTTAACATGGCTGCAAGCTGCACTGGATACGTCTCATTGACGCTTGTGTTTATGATGACACATACACATAATGAGGCAAGTTAAGTTATAAACAAATGTTTGGCCCTATCGCGGATTTTCCCATAGACCGCAATTCATTTCATCTAACGGTTGACCCGAGCAATAATCGGGAAACCATGCATGCGTGATGTAAGCGGTAAGTAGTCCAGTACAACTACACTCGCCCCGTGAAAAATCACAGGCTGATTAAATAAGATTTTCACTCTGTTTCACCATTGTGTGACATAACAGTATAATTATTATTCCTTTGGTTGTTGAGACCTATGCATGGTACGTAGGGACAAGAGGCTGTGAAGAGTTTTGCTCAGTTGGCAATCACCTGCTCCAAGCCAAAGTCTGTCATTACACGCGACCTATATTTTGGTTTGTGGCAAAGATTGGTAGCTAAGTAAGCGTTGGTACGTATATTTGTTGGGCAGGTACTATTGGAATTCAAAACATGCAACCTTATAATGATGAATTGATTGGTATGGCCACCTAGCTCCACCATAACACATGCTCATGTGTAAACACATTGAACTCTATGGAACACATGCATGCAGACGATGTCATAATCGTCTGCGCAATGTAACTGTGTACGCTCAGTTAATTTTGCATCAAAATATTTTGATAGAACCCTGCTCAATACATTTAATTATTGATTGCATTTGTTTGAAATATATACATATCATCGCTGTAGCCACTGAGAGTAGCCACTGAGATTGTCCAATCGAAACTCTCATTAGGATGATACTCCTTGGTCTTTGCAAAAAGCATGTTCTGAATTTCGCTCATCACTTCTGCTGCATTAAGCAGACAAATCATCACACCCAAAATTAGTTTATCATGAGATGACAATTGTAATGTTCAAGATATTAACCAACACGTAACATAATATAAATTATTTTAATTTCCCATGAGCAGAGTTATTGATACTTAATAGCTTCCTTCATTCCGAACAGTGCACTTGAACCTGTCGTGTTCTCATGTGGCCATGGCACACAAGTTTCATTGGTGATGTTTGGAAACTGCATGTGTCAGTGTGAACATTTTTTTTTCCTAATTCACATGTGCACTAGCTCACCTTCAATGTCATTACTTTGTTTTCAAGAAGCTGACACTCGATCCCTAGGAGGTCTTGGAGTCTACTATCATCTGAGTTCTGTCGCATAATAGGTGCTCATACTATAGTGTCTATTTGCATCCGAGCTGTGAACAGGTGTGCACACTTTATTGCATAACTTCCTCATTGTGTTACACGACTAAGGAAGATCAGATCAGGTCATGGTTTATATATAACATACCCAAATGTGGTTTTGATATATGGCTTTAACAGTATTTGAAATTATTAAGTGCTTATTATGATTTGAGGGGTTCATGTAAGAGTTGTTTGTGAAGAATTTCAACAAGGAAACCAGACCTAACTCTCATTGTACCAGATGGAATACCATTTTCAAAGTTCAAGTTAGCATTTACATTACACTATCACCTGACAACATTGGTAATATTTGGTTTTGATCTATAGTTTATTTTAATTGAACACACGTTCACACTTTACTTATATTAGCACATAAATTGAATTTTGCATCAGAGGAATTGACATGATCTAAAATAATAAATCATAATGATGATAGAGGGCATTAAGGTCTATGAACTTCATCTTGAACCATTTTAATTAGATTAGTAGCACTGATGCTTTTTCCCCTCCACCTTCTCATTTGAGTCTAGGCATCACTCTCCTCAGTTACATAAATATACGCTCTGTTCAACTGCCCTACCTATATACTGTCTTGTCTGTTCTCAATAGTCTGGCACATCGTCACTGACGACTCACTGCTTTTGTAGTAAATCATTTGCCACGTCCTGGCCTGCTGCTTTTGCACCACCGCTGCCTTATTGTGATTGTAGGCTCACGCCTGCATGTACGTGTAAACGCGTTTAAAAAAGCCATAGTTATATCCCTACTTCGAAACACTTCCTGTAATACCAGCTGTCTGCTGGAAATTTTGAAAATAGATTTCTCAACGTTGCCGAGTTTTCAACAACGCTCAAAATTAAGTCGGAAGGTCCTGGCTCCTCATCTATAGGTACAGAAGAAGGGTCCTGGATCCGATTCTCAATGGTTTAAAGTAGATCCCCAATAACTTCATTGAACGGTAAGGTAACCTAGCATCAACGAATGTACTGCGCGCGCGCGAGCTGATTTTTTTTTGCGATTAGTAACCTGTTATTTTATTTTTATTTTTATCTATCATTGATAACATATGTAAAAATCCAGAACACTGGTATCAAATAGTGCATAGCTAAAAGTGAACAACTGTGCACAGGTGTTCACACGGGCGCAAATATACAATAGTACCAATGGCCGGAGAGTACCAGCATTATACCGAAGAGTGTCGATAGAACAGTAAGGCTTGCAATTGCTGACGCATTATATACAAAGATGAGTGAAATCGAAAACACGATGCATTACGCATTCATGTAAATAGAATTCTTTCGCCTAGGTGATCGATGTTCGCTCACGAGCCATGCATGTACAGCAATCCCGGACTAAAATAATTAAGCCGGCACCCGCGTTACATTAAAGATTAATTGAATCAATGCATGCATGGGTAGAATTGCACACCATTCTTGTACGGAAAACGGAAACTCGAATCTACATGCATCAGTCATTTATACATGCATGCATTTATAATCATACATTCTAAAGCTGCAGCCGGAGATTTGGCCAAAGAACTCTATAAAATTGTGGGATCAAAAGATATGTGCATGTATGGGTACCAGAGCCAGAGCTGGAGAGAGCAGTCAACATAGTACCCATGTACATGTACATGCACAGGAGTGCATGACGTTTTATTGCTCTTGGGCGGTAAGATGATGTACCGCACATGATGGGTGTAAGTACGACAGCGGGCCGCTGGCCGGGTCACATAGCCAGTGGGTGCATGCATATCATGTGGCTTTTGAAACCGTGTGTTAATGTGTACGGCAAATTTTTAAACTAGTCCTAACTATCATTTACGCGGTAACATACGTATATATATGTACTGTACATGCTACATGTAGGGTGGCCTATGGAAATTTAAATGTAGTGGAGATTTAACCCCTTGCTTGACGCTTCGTTACCAGTTTAAAGTAAACAGCCCATGCACGAAGCTGGAAGCCCGCTAGAAATGGTACGAGACTAACATGCGCCTTTCGATAGCATGCCCTTGCCTACATGTACATCAGTACGCACAGGTACATGCAGACGATGATGCAGCTCATTGATCAAAGTCCAGGCCAGGGTTGCCGAAGGCCAGTCCGGCCTGCCACTGCTGCCAGGTCGGCCTGCCAGGCCGGACATTTAGCTTGGCCTGGCAGGCCGGACCCTGGCCTGACAGGCCGGCAGGCCGGGATCCACCCACTTATTATAATAAATTATTAATTCATTTTGCGATGTCTATAGCTAGCTATAGCTATATATAGCAATATATAGTTATTACAATCAGTTACAATTTACAAATTACAGATACAGAAACTGAGTCTGAGATACATAACATGCAGTGATGCAAACAGCGCGCTTGCTATCTAAATACTTAATGCATTGTGCTTCAGCATGACACACGCCTCCAAACGTTGAGGGAGAAGGTTCCATCTCTGGCGCTGTTGAATCAGCTTAGCTCGCGAAAATACCCGCTCGGATGGAGCTGAAGAAGCAGGAATAGCTAAATACTTCCTGGCAAGCTTTGCAATTGTGGGGAATTGCCCATCGTGCATTTTCCACCACGCTAGAGGGTCAATTGGGGAATTTGCATCTATGATTCGGGCCTCAGGATTGGAACAAGCAGCCATGCATCATACTCCCGCTGAACTGCGGCTCTTTTTAATAAATTGTTTCATAAAATCATAATGTTTTGTGGTTAGCCGGCCTAGCCATGAATTTTTAATAAATTGTTTTATAACATCAATTTATCCGACCTGGCAGGCCGGCCTGGCAGGCCGGCCTGGCAGGCCGGGCCTTTCAGGCCGGCCGGTCACAGGCCGGACCCCGGCCTGACTTTCGGCAACCCTGGTCCAGGCCTCCAGAAAGATGTGGTATGGTATGGGAACTACTAATTAATGATCGCATCACAATTGGTATTACGAATTCATTTTGTATGGAGTAATTGCGTTAGTAGGGTGACAAGCCTATACCAATGATTTGTGCAGAACTGTTATGCAATATTATTGTGATGTTATATATACTTGGGTAGCCCAAATCATAGATAGTTTAGAGATGGATTGGAAGCGCATCACGTAAGCCATTAAGACTACGCGCGCACTCCGTGATCGCGCGAATCACACCTTTCTTGAGGGTAAATCGAGGCAGAAGTCGTCAAAGAGTGGTACTACTGATTTGTGCTGAACATTTCTCATCGCCAATG